>ML398448.1:5238-29435 GCA_005239525.1 Nicotiana knightiana | reverse complement strand
ACATCTTTTTCCAGCAACCTGCACAAAGGAGTAGCAATTTTAGAAAAATCTTTAATAAAGCGCCTATAAAATCCTGCGTGTCCCAAGAAACTCCGGACGCCCTTCACTGAAATTGGTGGAGGTAGTTCTTCAACTGCCTCCACTTTTGCCTTATCAACTTTGATGCCACTTTTAGATACTCTATGACACAAAATGATGCCTTCCTACACCATAAAGTGACACTTCTCCCAATTCAACACCAGATTCGTTTCTTCACAACGGGCGAACACCATGCTCAGATTTTTCAAACAATCATCATAAGATGACCCAAAGACTGAGAAGTCATCCATGAACACCTCTACGAACTTTTCCACTATGTTAGTGAAAATAGCCATCATACATCTCTAGAAGGTGGCTGGTGCATTGCAAAGACCAAATGGCATTCGCTTGAAGGCGAAGGTTCCATAAAGGCAAGTAAACGTGGTCTTCTCCTGATCCTCTGGGCATATGACAATTTGATTGTAACCTGAATACCCATCCAAAAAGCAATAATATATATGCCCTGCTAATCTGTCCAGCATTTGATCAATGAATGGGAGTGGAAAATGATCCTTGCGGGTTGCTTTGTTGAGCCTTCGATAATCAATGCAAACTCTCCAACCCGTAACAGTGCGGGTAGGAATTAGCTCATTCTTCTCATTCTCAATCACGGTCATCCCTTCCTTTTTGGGTACATAATGAACCGGGCTCACCTAGTTGCTGTCAGAAATAGGAAAAAGGATACCTGCATCCAGCAATTTTATGTNAATTACTCCCTCAGGATGAGCAAGGGAGCGATCAGCCAATTGTAAAATCACTGTTGTTGGGCGTGTCTCACCCAACCCCAACTGCTTGAACACAGATAGCGGCATCAAATTAATGCTTGCCCCAAGATCGCACAAAGCTCGCCCGACTGCATGCTTACCAATTGAGATTTGGATAGTAAAACTACCCAGATCTTTTAATTTCTGAGGTAACTTGCTTTGAATTCCTGAGCTAATTTCCTCAGTGAGCACCACGGTTTCGAACTCAGTCAGCCTTCGTTTATTGGACACAATGTCCTTGATGTATTTAGCATATTTGGGAACCTCCTGCAGAATGTCTACCAGTGGAATATTGATTTGTACCTGCTTTAAGAGGTCAAGAAACTTTTTGTATGCATCATTGTCTTTCACCTTTTTCAACCTTTGAGGGAATGGAGGGGGTGGCCTCGCAACAAATGGTGGGGGTTGCTCAGCCACCGCCTCCTTTGCTAGCTTATCTGATTCTTTCAGGTTGTCTGATGTTGATTCAATAATGGCTGGTGTCTCATTAAAAGTTACCTGCTTTCTCTTTTTGGACTGGACTTCTTACAATTGCTTCCCATTCCTCAATGATATAGCATTAAAAAATGCTTTAGGATTAGCTTCAGTGTCACTTGGAAGAGCCCCCGTTGGTCGGGTATTTTGAGAACTGGCGAGTTGCCCCACTTGGCGTTCTAAATTTCTCATCGCTACAGTACATGCTTGGTGATCAGCCATTATTTTCTGATTGAAAGAAAGTTGGTCGTTCATCATTCTTTTCATAATCTCCTCAAGGCTTGCTGATGGTTCAGCCTGAGGTGGTTTGTACTGCTGTTGAGGTGTTGGATGCCTGTAGTGATTCTGAGTGCTTTGATTTCCACCCCAAGAGAAGTTTGGGTGGTTTCTCCAGTTGGGGTTATAAGTGTTTCCATATTGATTTGCTTGTCCCCTATTCGCGTTACCCACAAAGCAGACAGACTCTGGATTAACTGGGCATAAATCACTCGAATGACCCTCTCCACAGACTTCACAAAATACCTGAATCTGTTGCACTGGTTGGGCCTGCTGCTTGTTAATTATCAGGTTCATCTGATTGACTTGGTTAGTCAATGTAGAGATCTGGGCTGACAATGCTGAGACCACATCTAGTTCAAGGACCCCTGGTGATTTTTGAACCACATTCCTTCCCATCTCTCCTTGCCAGTCTGGATTGCTTTTGGAGAATTTATTCAGTAATGCAAATGTTTCATCATAATTCTTCTCCAACACCTGACCTCTGGCTGCTGCATCTACCACAATTTTCGTTTGCGGATGGAGCCCTTCAATGAAAGTGTGAACTAACACCTCGTTTGTCTGATTATGATGAGGGCAATCTCTGAGTAGCCCCTTGAACCTTCCCCATGCTGAATATAAAGATTCACCCGTTTTCTATTTAAAGGAGACTATCTCACTCCTGATCTTTGCAGTCTTTCCCGAAGGGAAGAACCTTGCCAGAAATTTTCTCGCCAAATCGTTCCATGTTGTAATAGAATTAGCTGGTTCTGCCTTCAGCCATCGCTTTGCTTAACCCAATAGAGAGAATTGGAAAAACGCGAGCCTCCCATAATCTGGCGTGACCCCATTAGTGATATAAGTATCACTGATTTCCAAGAAATTTAGAATGTGCTGTTGTGGATCCTCGTGTGGAAGACCCATAAACTGCCCGTTTGCATGAAGTAGTTGGATCATGCTCTATTTCAGCTCAAAGTGCCTAGTGATTCTGGGCTTCACGATGCTGGAGGTAACATTAGCAATACTGGGCATTGCCACCTCCTAAACGGCCATGTGTTGTTCCTCTGCCATGTTCACAGGAAATTGGATGAGGTCCTGAATATTATCTGTATCTCTTGCTTCTCGCAACCTCCTGTGAAATGTTCTCTCAGGTTCGGGGTCAAAGCCGTCAAGTATGTCGTGGCTTCTGACCCTGCGCATTCAATCGAAGTTCCTGAGATTAGAGAAAAAAATCACGTGACGTTAGACTCAATTAAATAAACAATTAAAGCAAGTAACTAGAAAGTATTCTATATTCAAGTCCCCGACAACGGCGCGAAAAACTTGTTGGTCCCAAACGCCCACGCAAGTATACGTGGTCGTAGCAAGTAATATAAAGTTAAATCGAATGTCGAACCCACAGGGACTTGCGTAAACTACTTTCTGAATCACTCTAATTGTTATTAAATCAAGCCAACATAAAATCCAGGAATGTAACTAATTTACACTACGAATCTATGGAATAACTAATTATCAAGTATGAAAGTATTGTTTTGTATTCAGTGGAGGCAAATATTCCAGGGTTGTGATCAATTCACCACTCGCATTGAATTCTAAATAACTCCCCCTTCATATAATTCACCCATGGTTCCAAATTAATCGATAAGCGCTCTCATAGCCTTCTCCCGAAGCACTACTCGCCTATTCTCAATATATTAACGCCTATATTCCTATGAAATTAATCTATTAGAATGCACTAAGATTACAATGTTTAATCAAGCATGGTGACTAGGTATATTCCTATCCGAACCACAAATCCTATCCCCTGAAGGGTTAAGATCGCGCTCTCTTCAATTCTTCTCTAATCTATATACGGCTTTCCCAAGAATAACATAGATAGTATATAGAACCAAATTGCTGGCCAGACAATTAAGCAATTAAACACAGAATTGAAGAAACAACCATATATTGAGTGAACTATAATCAAGGTTAAATTAATGTCGAATAACAATATTCATGGCTAAACCACAACCCCAGAACAATGGGTGTTTAGCCACTCATGCTATAATCAAATAATTGCATAATTGTTGCATAAATTGAAAATACTAGAATAAGACTGAGAAATCCTTCGCATCCTAATGATCCCGTGTGTATCTTCTCTCCAAAAATGGCATACCTCCCTCAAAGTTGTGTTTTTGGGTCTATTTATATGTTTTGGGACAAACCCTAAACGTGTACGATACTTCTAGTCAAACCGGGAAACACTTAAAACCTTCAAAACTCGGACTAGGCCGGATCAGGGACCAGGTGTTACAGGCCAAATGCCTGGCTAACGCCTGACCAGTTCTAGCGTTATGGGTCAAACGTCCCCCAAACGCCTGGTCTTACCAGGCTTTATAGCCCAAACTCCCGGCTAAATCATGGTATGACCAGGCTTTACAGCTCAAACGCCCAGCTATAGCCGGGTTCACGCCTTTTTGACTCTTGAGCGTATTTTTGACATTTATGCATCCATTTAGCTCGGCTTCCATCTCCAATTCAGCTACACATGAAATAGACTCCATTATGCACATACGACGTGTATTTTTATCATTAATGCATATAGAATGTAAGGCACATAATGCTTTAAACCATGAATTATAGCCACACATAAATAGCTATCTTCCATTGTATCATCGTCTAATGAATTTAGAGACTCAGACCATGTGGTATCTCCTTCTGACAAGTTTCTTGGCTGGGAGACTTACAAGTCTAGAGTTTTTTGATCAGAAATCATCAGACTTTCTGGGTTGGACCCTTTTGAACTTTCTCCTTGGTCTCGCCTTTTCTTGGTTTATTTCTTGGCTGCAAGAGCGTCTTTCCTTTCCCAAACCATTTTTGCAATATCGAATTCAGGTTCTTCTTTTAAAGGTTGGGTGAAAGAGATAGGATTCTGTGAGGTGGTAGGAAAGGTAGAAAAGGTGTTGTCCAGTTTTGGTGGGGAATATGCTTGTGTTGACATAGGGAAGAAGGTAGGTTTTGAAGGGAAAAATGGGATTTTTGTGACTCAAAGCGGTCATTTCTCAAAAGTTGGATTTGTTCCTTGATTAAAATCGTTTCCTTTTGTTGCTGTTGGAAGAACTGGAAAAGTGAAGTTCCTGACGAACAAATTTCATATTGTAAATTTTCCAATCTTAGCTCCAAGGCTTTGATTAGTCCTGCATGCTGAGACGATGTATGCTCTACCTTTTTCTCAATTGTTTCCACTTTGCTCATTAACTTATTTTGTGTATGGGCCACATTTTTTATGGGTTTGCCAATATTATTGAGCACTTTGTTTTGGCAGATGGAATTTTCTGATTGCCAGTTCATTGTTGCCTCGATGTCACTTGTTGGGGGTTTTTCTCCAGAAGGTAGTTCTATGTTTTTCTTGGGGATTTTTGGAGCATGACTGATACCTTCTTTTTCAAAAGGTTGGAGTGGAGGAAAATCTTGGGCTGGAACTTGAAGGGCTCAACATGAATATTTGTGGGAGTGTGGACTTTTGGTTGATGGAGTTTTAGGTTCAGATGGCTTTTTGGATTCTGGGTTACGAGCTGATGGCGGTTATGGTTTTGGGGTGGTTTCACTGTCTTCTCAACTTGGAGTGAAATTTCTTGTAATTTTAGCCATTCTTGGGGTTTGTAACTGACAAGAAATTCATATTTCCCTTCAATTGGCTCATTAAGTCGTCCAGGTAAACCTATCAACTACGAGTTACAAGATTCCTTTCTATGAGTCTTCTGAAGCTTGATCTTGAGTCTTGGATGCTTCTTTATACAAACTCCGATCTGAATCTTGATGCCTGTTAGTTGTAGGTGCTGGTTCAATCCTCTTCAGCTTTTCGGATCAAGACGGGACGTGCATAGCTTGTGACTTCAATCTTGTCTTGAACAATCCACATCTTTTCCGCTTCTGTACTTTGGGTTTGGCCTTCTCTTTTTCTTCTTTTCTTTTATTCTGTATCGAAACTTCTTCTTTTGGTCGTCTCGAATCCATTGTCCTAAATCGCAATCTGTGCAAAATCAAGAACAAACGAGCGGAATTTTCTTCCTCAATTTTCACTAGGAAAATTTTGTGAGTTATTGTAATAAAATCTATACTACTTTATTATTGAGAGCAATGAAAGGTTGGGAATGGTGTACCCGGAGTGAATGTAGACTAGTGTGTGGATACCCTATGTCTAAAAGTGACATCAACTAGGGATTGGAGACCATATGTTGACAAGATCGGCAGGTTATGTCATCGTCAGAAAGATCGCCAGGTTATGCCAGCATCATAAGAGAATCAACAGGTTATGATGCTGACAGAAAAAGATCACCAAGTTATGTTGGTGCCGGGAAGAAATCAACAGATTATGTTGGTGTTAGGAAAAGATCACCAGATTATGTCGGCGTCTGGGAAGGATCAACAGGTTATGCTGTTGCCAAGAGAAGATCACCAGGTTATGCTGGTATTGAGAAAAGATCAACAGGTTATGTTGTTGCCAAGAGAAAATCACCAGGTTTTGCTGGTGTCTGGAAAGGAAAAGAGATCACCAGGTTATGTCGGTGTTTGGAAAATGTCAACAGGTTATGCTGTTATCAGGAAAAGATTACCAGGTTATGCTGGTGTCTGGAAAGGTCAACAGGTTATGCTGTTGCCAGAAAAAGAGACCACCAGGTTATGCCAGTGTTTGGAAAAGGTCAACGGGTTATGCTGTTGTCAGGAAAAAATTACCAGGTTATGCTGGTGTTTGGAAAGGTCAACAGGTTATGCTGTTGCCAGGAAAAGAGGCCACTAGGTTATGCCGGTGTCTGGGAAAAGGTCAACAGGTTATGCTGTTGTCAGGAAAAAATTACCAGGTTATGCTGGTGTCTGCAAAGGTCAACAGGTTATGCTGTTGCCAGGAAAAGAGACCACCGGGTTATGCCGGTGTCTGGGAAGGATCAACAGGTTATGTTGTTGTTAGGAAAAGATTACCAGGTTATGCTGGTGTCTGGAAAGGTACAGGTTATGCTGTTGCCAGGAAAAGAGACCACCGGGTTATGCCGGTGTCTGGGAAGGATCAACAGGTTATGTTGTTGTTAGGAAAAGATTACCAGGTTATGCTGGTGTCTGGAAAGGTCAACAGGTTATGCTGTTGCCAGGAAAAAAGACCACCGGTTATGCCGGTATTCGGAAAGAATCAACATGTTATGTTGTTGTTAGGAAAAGATTACCAGGTTATGCTGGTGTTTGGAAAGGTCAACAGGTTATGCTGTTGCCAGGAAAAGAGACCACCAGGTTATGCCGGTGTTTGGAAAAGGTCAACAGGTTATGATGTTGTCAGGAAAAATTACCAGGTTATGCTGGTGTCTGGAAAGGTCAACAGGTTATGCTGTTTCTAGGAAAAGAGACCACCGGGTTATGCCAGTGTCTGGGAAGGATCAAGAGGTTATGTTGTTACCAGGAAAAGATCACCAGGTTATTCTAGTGTCTACTAGGGGGTGGGACCCTATGTTGGCATCAACTAAGGAATGGAATATCCTAGGTTGGAAAAGTCATCGGGTTATGCCGGCATCAACTAGGGATTGGGACCCTACGTTGACATCAACTAAGGAATAAAACATCCTAGGTTGGAAAAGTCATCGGGTTATGCCGGCATCAACTAGGGATTAGGACCCTACGTTGGCGTAAATTAAGGAATGGAACATCCTAGGTTGGAAAAGTCATCGGGTTATGCCGGCATCAGGAGAAGATCAACATGTTATGCTGTTGTCAAGAAATAGATCACCAGGTTATGCTGGCGTCAAGAAAAAGATCAACAGGTTATGCTGTTGTCAGGAAAAAATCACCAGGTTATGCTGGTGTCAACTAGGGAATAAGATCCCTATGTTGAAAAGGTGTAGCTAGGGATTGGAGGCCCTATACTACTTTAGGTTTTCAACATCATTTCTTCTTCTTCTTCCTTTTTTTCATTTTATTTTCAGAGAATGAGTAAATGCGGGAAAGAATTTTTAGAGGAGACTTCCCTTTTTTGGAATTGTCACTGCAGAGCTGCTTCTGGCCCTTGTACAATTTCTTCTTGGTTGCACCTGATTCTTGCAAAGTTGCCTTTGGGTTACATCTGTTCCCTTCAAACAAAGAATAATTGTCAGTTTGAAATGGTGGTTGGTTTTGTGGCCTTGATTATTTCAACCCGTTTGATCTCGACTGGCCCTTTTGACGAAGATCTCAACCGCTTGCTTGCTTGCTGGGGATTGGTTTCATCTCTAACCTCGGGGACCTTGGCTTTTTCAGATTTTTCCATGGCGATCGGTCACGTGGGACCCAACATTTTTGACTTTATTTTTCCTTTGTAAGTCTTTCACTTTTGACTTGTTTTTCGTTTGGACTTTCGGAGCATTGGGAAAATTTTGGCTCCTCAAATTTTGCTGCAACGGTTAGCTGCGTGTTACTTAACCTTTCTAATCTTTATTTTTCTTTTATCGGCCTTTCACTTCTGACCTTTTTTTTCAAATTTCAGCTTTACGACATTTGGAGTATTTCGGCTTTTCAGTCTTTGCCGAGATGATTAGCCACGTGGGACTCAACCTTTCAACTTTGTTCGCTTTCATAGGCATCTTAATTTGGTTTTCTTCTTCCAAGAATGTTGAGTTTGAAGCATCGGCCCCTATGGCCAGTCGAGATCGACTCGATGCCCCTGACGAGGCTAGGTGCCTTTTTGCATACTAGCCCGTATCAAATGAGAACCTTGTAAATCAATCTTGCCATCCTTTCTTTGCCTCAGTTTCGGAACAAAGTTAGATCGAAATGAATTCAAAGAGAAATAAACAATGGAATGGACAATGAATTTAAACAAGAGGTATCCCTTTTGGGGAAAGGAAAGAAGGACTTATCTGGAGTACATGCGGACTTCAATGAACATGACATGCCTTTTGGACTAGATGCTTGATCCGTGTAAATCGTCCGACTCTCAGAAATTCATCACAACTATTACCTCGAGATTGAGAAACCTTTCCCCAGACTGTGTCCATGTCAGAGAACAATTATCCTCTTTTCCATCAGTGGTTCCCTTTGCGGGTTTTCACCAGCTAACCTCTCTCATTTCTCTTCTCACCATCGCCTTGTAGTGCTCTTTGCGAGTTTTCACTAATCAAGACTCTCTCATTTGCAATTTCTCTGCTTACCGTCGCCTCATGGTGCCCGTGTGGGTTTTCACCAATGAGACTCTCTCATTTTATTTCTCTCATTTGATTGTATCAGATGTATCCCCCAATTTTTGACATTTTTACCGATTGATCGGAAGGACTTGAACAGGATTTTGGGTAAAAGTAATTTGGATTGAATTACAACTTTGGAACCTTTTCGGCGAAACCATCGCCAAACTATTTTAGCATCTGCCCCAATTTCACTTTTGGGGGAATTTGAATTTTTATTTTGGTGTGACTAAACTCCAGAAAGAGGTTGCTTACGTATCCTTTCGGAATCAAGTCAAACATAGTTCAGGGAACTTTTGTTTTTGTTTTTGATTTTTGTTTTATTTTTCCTTTGTTTTGTTTTGTTTTCTCTTTCTTTTGCTTTCCTTGTTCTCCTTTTCTTTTTTTTTCTTTGATTTTTCTCTTTTTTTTTTATTTTTTTTTTCAATAATACTTTCGGGTTCCAAAGAGGGTAATCAAAGAAGAGATCGGCTCAAAGGGTTTGCAAAAGGATTAATGGTGTTTGGGTAGCGAGAATGAAAGCCCTCGTCATCCCAACCGGAGAACATTTGAAAATATATGAGGATCAAACATAGTACCTTTTGACTGCACCTGCGTTGACAGTTGTTTCAGGGACATTTTCTTCAAGCCCCAAGTACAACACACTCTTTTGGCAGTACTCTTGTTGCAATGCATGGACCTTTCCAATCTGAACCAATTTTCCTTTGGGTGTTCCGATTCATTTTTTTTTCCTTAACCTAACTTCATTTTCATTCTGATTCTTGATTCATTATTTCGAAGTCTGACAGCGTTTTAGGATCTTTTGACTGCACCTGCGTTGACAATTGTTTCAGGGATATTTTTTGATGTATCCCAAGTACAAACACACTCTTTTGGCAGTACTCTTGTAGTATTGTATGGACCTTTTCAATCTGAACCAATTTTACTTTGTTTGTTCCGATTCATTATTTTATTTCCTTAACCCAACTTCATTTGCATTCTGATTCTTGATTCATTATTTCGAAGTTTGACAACGTTTTAGGATCTGGGAATAAAGTCCGCAAGCATGTCATGTTATTGAAATCTGCATTTGAACAGAACTGAAAGTAGAGTAAGAAAAGAGACAAGATTAAGAATAGAGATATTCTTGGAAAATGAAATATTAATTCCATTTGATTTTGTTTTTGTTTTTGTTTTGAAGTTTAAAGATAGAAGGGTTTACATCGGAAAGTAAGACAATAAAGTAAAACATCCGGATCACACCCTGAGATAATCCGGACGCAGAAAGGATAGCAAAACTAACTACCGAGACTCCCATCTGATGGGGGGAACTTTCAGGCTTGGCGACCATTTTTTGGCTTTTCTTCTGTCTCGGCAATGGCTGCAACGGCCTTCAGTGCCGGATCAAATTCTTCATCTTCAAAAATCATTCCGACTACTGGCTCAGTGTGAGCAGGCAGGGGATTGTTCATCATATTAGGGTCCTCTTCATCCCTAAGCACTATTGCCTGGACCTTGATGAGATCTTCCACTACTCTTTTAAGAGTCCAACAATCTTCAGTGTCATGCCCCACTGCTCCAGAGTGGTATTTACATCTAGCATCAGTCCGGTGTGAAATGGACTCAGGTTCGGCCGGTTCGGGGTCACTAGCTGCAGCAGACCTGTCCTGACCAACTTTTGGAACAAACTTGAGTATGATTCATCAATAGGGGTGAACTGATTCCTTCTGAAGGGCTCTCTTGGGCGAGGATTGTAGTGGGGAACATTTGGTTGGGGATTATATGGAGCTTGGTAGAGATGGGCATTTCTGGGAGGTGGAGCTCGGTTTTGTGTATAATGATGTGGCTGCGTGTAAGATTGCGCGTTCATCACCGCATAGGGAGGCGGTGCCACATCATAAGCAGCATCTTGATGGGGATAATAGTGTTGTGGGACTTTAGGAAGCATATATGATTCGTTGAATGTCCTGCGAGCCCCCTTTGAACTCGAATCCATTATGGCTCTCTCTTCTCTCTCGTTTCTGTTCATCAAACCTCCTGACCTATTCTGAACGGCCTTCGATGCAGCCTTAAAAGCATCTTAACTCAAGGTTCGGCCCATTTTCAAACGATTTTCTATCATCTCCCCAATTTTGATAGCTTCAGCGAACGATCTACCCATAGCAGACATCATGTTCTGGAAGTAATCTGCCTCTTGGGACTGTAGGAAGACCATAACCATTTCAGTTTCGTCCATTGGAGGTTTTACCCGGGCGGCTTGCTCGCGCCATTTGACAGCATATTCGCGGAAGCTTTCCGCAGTTTTCTTTTTCAAATTAGACAAAGAGTTCCTGTCAGGAGCGATGTCCACATTACACTGGAACTGGCGGACAAAGTCTCGGGCCAAATCGTCCCACACATGCCGATGGGAAATTTCTTGATCCATATACCATTCAGAAGCGATCTCGGTGAGGCTTTCTCCAAAGTAGGTCATTAGCAACTCCTCTTTTCCACCAGCACCCCTCAACTGGTTACAATATTGCTTCAAGTGAGCGATCGGGTCTCCGTGCCCGTCATATTTTTCAAACTTTGGTATCTTGAAACCAACCTACAGGTGAACATGTGGAAACATGCATAAATCGGAGTACGAGACACTCTTCTGACCACTCAAATCCTGCATGTTTTTTAAGCTTTGCTCTAGGCTTCTCATCTTTCGAGCCATTTCTTCCTGCTCAGGATTTCTCATTGTTCTTTCCTGACCATGAGAGACTCATATTGCGGATGCTGAGGGTAAGAGTTTTACTTAGGCACCGTTGGATGTGCCGTAGTGGAGACCACTCAAACCCAGCATGTTTTTAAAGCTTTCTTCTCTTTTTTTTTAGTTACTTTTCGTTCTTTTCTTCATTTTTCACTCAATTTTTTTTTCCTTTTTCTTATTTATTGTTTCACTCAATTTGTTTATGGCTATGATCGAATCCGATGGGGATTGTCTACGTATCATGACGCCGCATGAATCAGATCTTGTGTAGTTCGAGAAAATCAGAAATGGAGTGAATAAACTAACTCTTTTTCTTTTTTATTTTTTCTTTTTTCCTCTCTTTTTTTAATAAACTCGGTCCATTAAAGCTTTTAGAAAAAGAAAAACACATTTTTTTTCCGGATTTTTCTTTCTTTTTTTTTTTGAAATTTTTTGAAAGAAAGGCTTTAAAAGAAGAAAGAAAATATTTTGGCTCTTTTTTATTTTGCTTTTGAATGTTTGAAAGAAAGATTTCTAAAGAAGGAAGAATTTTTCTCTTTGGTCTTTGATTTAATATTTTTGTTTTTTATTTTTTTGGAAAAATACTTCAAGATAAAGGAAACCTGTATTTTGGATTTTGATTTTTTTTTTTTGAAATAAAGACTTCTAGAGAAGAAAGAACATATTTTTGGATTTTTGCTTCTTTTTTTTTTTGATTTTTTGATTTGATTTGTTTTTAATTTCTAGGCAAAAGACTTCTAAAAATGGAGGAAATATTTTATTATTTTATTATTTTGATTGATTTTTTTTATTTGAATTAAAGACTTCTAAAATTGTTTTTTTTTTGAACTTTTTGAATTTCAAAAGTAAAAAGAAAATATTTTTGTTAAATTTCCAATCGTTTTATCTTTTTTTTTTTAAGAAGAAAGAAAGTATTCTGGGATTTTGAATATTGCCTCTAAATTTTCAAAAGAGGAACTTTAAAGAAAGACTTCTAAAGAGGAAAATAATTTTTTTTTGGATTTTTGTTTATGTTTTTTTGGAAGAAAGACTTTTAAAGAAGAAAGAAAATATCTTTTGGATTTTTAATTTTTTTTTTTTGCACTTTTGAGAAAAAGACTTCTAAAAAGGTTAGAAAAAAAAAATACATATATATATATATATATATTTTATTTTGATTGTATTTTTGTTTTGTTTTTATTAAAAAATACTTTACAAAGAAACTATTTCAATTATTCCGAGTTTTCTTCATAATTTCCGAAAGCGAATATTTTGAAGAAAAACAAAAATATCTTTGGACTTCAACTTTTCAATTTTTTATGACACTTGCGAAAGAAGATTTCTAAAGAAGAAAGGAGTTCTTTGTGTTTTTGGAGTTTTATTTTCTGATCTTATTTTTTTAATAATTTTTGGAAAAATACGTTTGAAGAAAGGAAAAACATTTTTCTGGATTTTGATTGATTATTTTACCTAGTTTTTTTTTTGTTTTTGAAAGAGAAGACTTCAAAAGGGAAGGAAAATATTTTTGGGTTATTTTTATAAAAAATCTCTTCTTTTTTTCGGGGGATTTTCAGGAAGGAAATAAAGGAAAATACTTTTGAATTTTTTAAAATTGGGGTCGGAACCGATGATGTTTGCATACGTATCTCACATCCGGTGAGAATCAAACCCGCGTAGTTCGGTCAGTTTTGACACAACTTGAACAATATGACATTGACTTATTTTGAAATTATTTTTCTCCTTTTTTTTCCAGAGTTTCGAGGTATTTTTCAAATATCAGGGTTTTCGAACTTGGTAAATTTCTATCCTCCCTCGCTCTTGGTTTTTCTGTTATTTCATTTTAGCCGGTCAACAAACAAGCCGAAACAAATAATGTACACATAGCAGGTAAGATGTATCAGGATGGTCTTTTTGTTTTCGGGTACACCTGTCCCAGACGGACCCAACCCCTTGTTGATACCCAATTTTTTCTCAAATTATTTTTAAAATTTGTATGTATACCTTCAAAATCACTCTTTATAATAACTGGTATTTTTCCGAAATCTTTCATCTTTTTATATTCAATAATTATTCATAAATCGTATTATAAATAATTTCAAAATATTTCCCATTTCCATATATCATTTTTAATCCTATTAGGATTTAATTATTTCACAAGTTAGCCAATTTGGCATTATTTTACCATAATTACAATAACTTTGCAACTATGGCTTAATTGTACATTTTATACCACTTAAATCAATAATTATTTCATTTTATATTTTTATACTCATTAATTACCTTAATTTCATTTATCTAGCATTAATTTCATTTTATATGATTACTAGCTATTTTTATTTAATTATTTATCTATTTTTAATGGGTGTTTAACAATTAGCCACATTTATTTAAATTCTAGCTTAATTCTAACCCAAACCATCAGTTTTTAACAACCCAATTCCATACCCAGCCCAAATCAATTCCATACCCGGCCCAAACCCGGATCTATCTGAGTCGTTGATCAAATTAGATCAACGGCCCAGATCCCACCTTCCATAATTAAACCTAGACCTACCCCCCTCCCCCCTCCGACCTCTCATTTCCCATCTCTCATTCTCTCTCTATCTCTCTCTGGTTCTCTCTAGAAATCATGCTATTAGACTTTATTTCATATCGTGCAATAGAGATCATGTTTAGGCCTACATGTTCAAATTCATGCATTAGAAACCATGCTATTTGATTTTATTTCCTATATGTGCAATAGAGATCATGTTTAGGCCCATATGTTCAAATTCATGCATTAGAAATCATGTTTATTAGGTTTCATACCCACTGTTTCAACATGTTCACTTTTACTTAGAGAAATCCTGCTAATAAATGGTATCCTCTACTATCATGTTCACACTGCCATGTACGCTTAGAAATTTTGTCCTAGGCTAAACAACATTAAATTAAATTATCATTCCAGCATCTTCTGAAACCATGATTAATACTGTGACTACTGAGCATTTAGAAATCATGCTTAGGAATTCTGCATATGCATCATTCTGCATCTCTTCCTGTGCATTAGATATCATGTTATAGGGTCCTAATCACTCAACTACATTTAGTCTAATTACTAATGTATAAAAAGGTATAACAATCTTACTTAGTTTTCTCTAAAAACAACTGGTAATGCTTTTGTGTTCTGAACAACCTAGAACAACATGTTTAGGTAACAATTTGCAACAATTCCTCCTATAATCCTGTTAATATACACTGTCTCCCGCCTAGGCAAGCCTTAAGTAACTAAATTTCCAAAATTAGAAATTTGTCTTTCTTGTGTGTACTGCTCAACACTAATAAGTATTCTTTTAAATTAGTAGGCAAATTGATTAGAGCATGTTTTTGAGTTATAAAACAAGTCTGCCTATCTGTTTATCCTCTGAATTCACCTAGATACCATGTCTTAGGATCTTAATTAACAATACTGCCCTTATATGTGTTTGAGTCGTTCTAATTATATGTATTATCTGCGGAGGAAAATATGAGCCTCCTATATTCTCCTATGTGTTTCTCACTGATTACAGTCCTATATGTTCTTTGCTTGTCGCCTTAAAATTTTACCCCTTTAAACCTGAGGGTCTGCCTAGTACCTATCCTTTAGGATAGTAGTCCTAACCTCCTCCAGGACTGATAAGATGGGACGGGTAATAGCACGTAATAGAATCCGTTACCAACGCACGCTTTAGTTACCTTCACGGGGCGCTAATACCATGTGTAGCCCCTCTTCGAGGAGTGATTACCGGATATTGCATTGATGTGATCCATATTATTATAAACCTAAGACACTTGTATATGCTAGTTCGTAATCATCCCTACTATTTTTCTAAACACTTATATGCTTAAGACTTAAAGCCCCCCCTCTTATTTGAGACTTTTCTTGTTATTTGCTAGTTGTACAAATTCACGAAACCATTTGGCCGGGAACCACACTTGTGGATCCTGAGGGGTGACTAATACCTTCCCCTTAGGATAATTTCAAGCCCTTACCCAAATCTCTGGTTAGTAGCGTAGTTGTAATTGAACCCCTTAGGTGACTAACGCACCGTTAAAATCGTTAGGTGGCGACTCTTCAAAATATGTAAACCCCTTTCCCAAAAGGAAAGAGTTGTCCCAACCAATGTCATAAACCCGATCTTCTGCTAAGGAGGAGGAAAAAAAGGGTGTGCGACAGCATGGCGACTCTGCTGGGGATATCCAGACTTTTACCATTTCAAATTGTTTCGTGAATTTATGCTTTTATTTTTAAAATACTTTCACCCTTTCCTATTCCCTTTGCATGCAGTTAATTGTTTACTTCGAGCATTTATTATTTTTCAAAACGTAACTGACATGTCTCTTTGTTTCCTTTTGTAACTTCTTTAAATCATTATTACCATTTTTTACCGCTTTCTTTAACATGCAAATACGTGACAACTTGCTTTAATACTTTTTGCATAAATCATGCTCAACATTCATACTCCACTCTTGCCAAACAAAATACTATAGCAACGCTTGATGAGTGGTTGCGTCCTTCCTATATTATCACCCACTAAATTTGGAAAGTCTTATTAGCGGTAAAACTAGTCGATCAGCGGTGCAGTCGACGGTTCCGTGCCTTTCCCCCTTGATTTGTCCGCTCAAGGATACCAGTCTAAAACCCCATAGAAACCTTAATCTGTTGCACTATTGCATGCATCATAGTCAAACCTAGTCAAGCTAAAGTGTCGTCCGCACGATAGCTTTTAAGATAGCCTTATCCAAAAGTCCACCGGGTTTCCCTAAACCCAAACGGACGCCCTCACGTTCTGTGCATTTATTTGGAGAACTAAATGCTTCCTGCTAATTATTGACGATAAATAGTCGAGTCCGGTGGGGGTAAGGGCCTAACCTATTTGTTTTGCAGGAAAAAAAATAAGGCATGAAGTCTCCAGATTCGGCATGGTCTCCAACATCCACCCAAAATTGCTGAGTTGGTGGGAGGATCTACACTCTAGCGACAAAGCTATCATCAGGAAACACTTGGGTAATCTACCATCTCTTCTGAAAATCCAGCCTAACAAAATGATAGTAGAGGCTGCTACCCTGTTCTGGGATCGTGAAATATCCCTGTTCCGCTTTGGGAACATCAAAATGGCACCGTTGATAGAAGAGATAGGAGGGCTGGCTAACCTAGTATGGGAAACTCCGGGGTTGCTGATGCCTGAGAACCGCACAGGCAGAAGTTTCCTCAAAATGATGGGTCTGAAAAAGGACGCATAATTGGTATGTCTGGAGGATTCGTACATTCCATTTGACTATTTGTACGAAAGGTATGGCTATAACAAATCATACCGTACCTACCATGACGAGTTTGCTATCACCTCTCTGGGGCACGTCCATCGCCAAGTGTTCATGTTTATGGTCTACTTTTTGGGATTGATCGTGTTCCCGATGAAGAAAGAAAGGATCCATACCAGGCTAGCCATGGTAACTAAGACCATAATGGAAGGAGTAAATGGTCAATACTTCAGCATTGTGCCTATGATCATTGCAGACATGTACCGGGCCTTAGAAAGGTGTCAACAAGGAGCAAAGCATTTCGAAGGTTGCAATTTGTTACTTCAACTCTGGCTCGTGGAACATCTCCAAAATGGCGAATATCGACAAGACATCCACCGCCGAATGTGGGANCATTTCGAAGGTTGCAATCTGTTACTCCAACTCTGGCTTGTAGAACATCTCCAAAAAGGGGAATATCGACAGGACATCCACCGCCGAATGTGGGATGACCACATCGCTTTCCATCACCCAAAGTGAATGAACTATATCCCTGACATGTTCGCTCAACCTGAAGATGTTGAAGGATGGGTCGAGCTTTTTTTGATAACTTGACTAAAGAACAAGTTCAATGGATGTTTGAATGGTTTCCAACGGACGAGTTCATCATTCGATCCCGAGACGCATAATTTCTGATACTGATTGGTCTAAGGGGGACATACCCTTACGTCCCTCTTCGAGTTATAAGGCAAGTAGGAAGGAAGAAAGTCATCCCTAGGGTCGAGAAGATGAGCCATCTCCGAGCCGACTTTCAAAATAATGACAGTCCTCACAAGTGCCAAGCTCAGCACCTATGGCACTGCAAGGTTATACTTGAGAAAGACATCATCGAGCCAGACAGGTATCACGCCAGTTATACCCTTTTCTATCTTGGTTGGTTAGAAGAGGATGTGGGTGGTCAGAGCAAGCCAGGGTACGTTCGAGGTCACAGGGTTATAGATGAAAGGGTTGAAGCACAAGTCAAGTTCAACCAGTTGCGTAAAAGGATCCGGGAAAATGAGGATGATCGCCACAAGATACATGACTCTAACAAAAGACTGATCGAGGAATGGAAGGACATGGCTATCAGTGCCAACAAGAGGTTGGGGTACCTGGAACGAGGTATAATCGATTTGGAAGAAAAGTTCATCAAAAGGGTTGAAGATTGTCAAAAGGATGAGGGAGCTGCAGGGGGATACCTAGCCAGAACTTACATGCTGCTGGGACTTCTCGAGCTAGGAAAGCTGTTAGAAGAGAGCAGGAATGCCGAATCTGGGGAAGGTCCTTCTGGGATCAAGTAGATAGGAATGTCTTTATTTTTTATCAATGTAATAAGGCCAATGGCCATTAGTGATTTCATTTTTCGTCTGTCGTTTCGGGATTTGTCTATTTTATTATCAATAAAATGAGTCGTTTAGCATTTTAAGTTCTCCAAATTAATTTGTCGCTTGGCCTACCTCAGACACAAAGAGGTCCCCAACTTAGGACACGCTTTCCTTTCCGCATTATGTGTTTAAATACTGCAATACTTTTTTCATGATCCTCACTGACTTGGTTACCTTTGTTTTTATTTTTTTTTCCTTACTCCCTCCCCAAAGGTTAGTTCGTTCATTCTGGCATCATCAGCCTATCGCACCAGATCCAAGGGCCCTCCACCTACTCCTCCCCCTAGTCCTCCTAAGGGCAAAGACAAAGGCAAAAGTAAGATGGAAGAGTCCAGCAACATCAGAAAGGAGAATGTGATTGAACGGGTAGAGGCCACTGATGGACGAGGTATTCAGGTCCTGCATGAGAACATGTCACCACTTGAACAGAAATTGCTGAAGTTTAAGGAAGAACTCGATCAAGTCCGGAACCTGGCCAACTTGTCATTTTCCCTCAACGTCCCTGGCGTCAACCTTCCAAATTCTCAAAACCCTATACCTCCACAAAATATCCCAAGACAGCAAAATCATCCCGCAGCTCACTATCACACCACTCCCCCAAAGAACCAAACTCTCCCGACACAATGCAATGCTTGCCACACCACAAGTAACAACCTACTACTCATCCCAGAACCTCAAAACCCCACAAAAGACCATTTCCACACCTATAACAATCCCATCTATGTGGAAACCATGACCCACTCCACGCCGCCTATCCCACTGGCGTCCGAGTCTGACGAAAAGGATTTACTTATTAGGAACCTGACAGAGGAGCTTAGGAAACTGACCAGCCGAGTCCAGGGTGTTGAAGGAACGAAGGGGATTGAAGGGTTGAATTATGAAGATCTTTGTATCCAACCTGATGTCGAACTTCCCGAGGGGTACAAACCTCCAAAATTCGAAATGTTTGACAGTACTAGTGATCCGAGAGTCCATCTGAGGACCTATTGCGACAAATTGGTTGGCGTGGGAAAGGACGAAAGAATCTGCATGAAGCTGTTCATGAGGAGTTTGAAGGGAGACGCACTATCTTGGTACATCAGCCAAGACCCCAAGAAATGGTCAAACTGGGTAAGCATGGCGTCTGATTTCGTGGACAGATTTAGATTCAACACAGAGAACGCACCGGATGTGTTCTACATTCAAAATTTGAAGAAGAAGCCTACAAAAACCTTTCGCGAGTATGCTACTCATTGGAGGTCCGAAGCCGCTAAAGTCAGACCTGCTCTAGAGGAAGAACATATGAACAAGTTCTTTGTCAGGGCTCAGGACCTGCAGTATTATGAACGGTTAATGATGGTTGAAGGCCAATGATTCTCTGATATCATCAAATTGGGTGAACGGACTGAAGAAAGTATTAAAAACGGTATGGTTACAAATTTTGAAGCCTTGCAAGCCACTAACAAGGCTCTACAGTCCGGTGGTGTGTCTAAGAAGAGAGATGTGGGAGCCGTAATGGTTGCACAAAGAACCAAGTCCCCGCTCAAGTACCAAACCTACCCGACACCTCCACTCACATATCATCCAACCCCGAATTACCACGCACCCTCACCAAATTACCAAACTCCACCACCTTCCTACCAAGATCCACCACCCACATATCAACCTGCTTTGCCCAAGTATCCACAACCCGCTCCCGTCTACCACACTTATAATTCCCAACCATCCCATTACCAATCACCCCCTGCACGCCAAAACTTCCCTAGACCTCGTCCCAATTTTGATCGCCGCCCTCCAAAGCAATACACTGCCATATCCGAGCCCATTGACAAGCTGTATGAAAAACTCAAAACTGCTGGTTATGTCACACCTATCCCTGCTTCCAACCCTGATAACCCTTCTTAGTGGGTTAACCCACACAAATCCTGTGCATACCATTCCGGCATGAAAGGACACACCATCGAAGAATGTCGTTCTCTGAAGGACAAAATGCAGGCTCTCATTGACAACAAGATTATTGTGGCAAAAGACCCCGCTCCAAACGTCCGCGACAATCCTCTGCCAGACCATAAGGGTAGAGGTGTCTATATGATTGAAATAGAAGATGATTGGGATCCCGAGGGGTCAATCGGGTTGATCGCAGAAGGAGAGGACCCAAATAAATCCACAGTCACTCTCAAATCGATCATAGTCGAGATTCAGCCATCTGAGGCCGCTGAGGTGAATATGTCTATACCATTTGAGTTTGAAACAGCGCCACCTGTCAAACCACCAGTTCCAATTGAAGTTGAGTTTATATCTCCAGCAAACGCACCAGCTTCATTCGAGGTCGCAGTCTTGCCACCCCGAACACACATTCCGTTTGAAATAAAGATGGTTGCACCAATTCTGTGGCAATGTCAACCACGCCACCCTTCTATTCCAATGATATCCCTTGGGACTACACAACCGAAGCGAGAAGGAATTGCAAGGTCAGGTTTGAGGAAGCTGTCGCAGCACAGGGTATAACGAGAACTGGTTGGGTCTACACCCTTGAGCATCTGGCCGAGTCAAGCAAGCAGGCCGCCAACCGGCCTCCCCTTATTGAAACGGGTCCCGATGACCTTTGGAGAAAGGTACAGGCTAAGGAGTATTCAGTCATCGACCAGCTGAACAAGACACCAACACATATATCCGTCCTCTCTCTGCTGCAGAATTATGAAACACGCAAAAATGCTTTGTTGAAAGAGTTGAGTGAAGCATATGTGCCAAACAACATCACTAGTGGGGAAATGGCCAATATGGTAGGCCAAGTACTGGAAAGTCATAAAATCACTTTTCATGAGGATGAGCTACCACCTGAAGGATTGGGGCACAACAAAGCGCTGCACATCACCGTGAAGTGCGAGGATCATTTCATCACAAGAATCTTGATCGATGGAGGTTCCAGTCTTAACATCTGTCCGTTGATAACACTCAAGAAATTGGGTAAAGGGCTACATGAGATAAAGGATGGGGCGATCAATGTGAAAGCCTTTGACGGTTCTCAGAGGTCCACCATGGGGGATATTAGTCTATGTCTACAGATGGGACCGACTTGGTTCGAAATGGATTTCCAGGTGATAGATGTTCCGGCATCCTACCACTTGTTGTTAGGACGACCCTGAATTTATGTTGTTGGGGTCGTAGCATCAACACTACATCAGGCGGTAAAATTTGAGTGGAACCACCAAAAAGTGATTATTCATGGTGACGGTAGCAACCCCATTTATAGTCGTCAAACTATTCTGGTGATTGACTGAAAAAGGAAGATAGGCAGAGGAACTTACCACCACATTGAACGGGTCAATGCTATCGACAGGAACAAATGGTGGGATAACAAGATTGAGAGCATCCTGAACTAGAGAGGATATGAGCCAGGCAAAGGGCTCGGTAAAAACCTCCAAGGGATCACGAAGCCCATAAAACTCAAGGAGCATGGCACCACTTTCGGTCTGGGATATGAGTACACTTGGCAGGAATTCAACGACTGGTCGCCACCTTGGCATGGTCCCTATTACCCTTTGGAGAAGCCGATACCTCATCTTGAGCAGACTTTCAAGTAGGCCGACACTTACGGTTCAGATGAGGAAGAAGCACTTGCAGCAATGAGGAGTTTGTTCCTAGATGATGATGATATGGACTGCTGTGTTATTCTCGAGAGGGAGTGGGAGGGGGAGGAAGGCCCTTCCATACAGACTGCAATCAAGGGGACATATCTCAAAAATTGGTCTATCAAGACAACCAAAGCCCGACGAGCCTCGGGGTAGCAAGGCTAAAACAAATGAAACACAACATTCCTTCATTTTTTCCAATTTCTGCAATAAAGATCTTCAATGTTCAAAACAGTTATTCAATCTATCAAAGCATATTCTAAATTTCTCTTACAAATCTGATATTCATTACTATCATGACATGACTGGTCTAAGTACGTCTATTGTGGCTCACAAACTGCCAACCAATCCAATGTGTCCACCAGTGAAACAAAAGCTCAGAAAGTTCAAACCCGACATGAGTTTGAAAATCAAAGAAGAAGTTACCAAGCAGATCAACGCCAAAGTTCTTCGGGTAGTTAAGTACCCTACATGGTTAGCCAACATTGTACATGTGCTAAAGAAGGACGGAAAGGTCAGAGTCTACGTCGACTACCGGGATCTCAACCGGGCCAGTCCGAAAGACGACTTCCTCTTGCCAAATATACACATTCTGATTGATAACTAGGCCAAGCATGAATTGCAGTCCTTTGTGGATTGTTTCGCTGGTTATCACCAGATTTGGATGGATGAAGAAGATTCTGAGGAAACGANCGTCCAAGGTCAAAGACATTCAAGAGTTACCACCACCAAGGAACAAGAAAGATGTGATGAGTTTCTTGGGGAGGATTAATTACATCAGCCGGTTTATAGCACAGCCTACAGACATCTGTGAGCCAATCTTTAAGATGCTGAAGAAGGACGCTGCGACCAAGTGGACCGATGATTGTCAAAAGGCTTTCAACAGAATCAAGGAATGTTTGTCAACACTGCCAGTCCTAGTACTGCCCGAGCCAGGCGGACCTTTACTACTCTATCTTTCAGTATTAGATGGAGCTTTCGGTTGCGTCCTGGGGCATCACGATGAAACAGGGAGGAAAGAACAAGCTATTTATTACCTTAGTAAGAAGTTCACTCCATTATCTGTTGTGCTCTAACTTGAGTCGCCCAAAAGCTGAGGCACTACTTCTGTGCCTACACAACATATCTCATATCAAGGATGGATACATTAAACTACATCTTTTAGAACCCCTGCCCACTGGGAAGATAGCCAAGTGGAAATCCTGCTGAGCGAATTCGACATTGTCTACATGACTCGGAAGGCAGTTAAAGGACAAGCTCTGACAGACCATCTTGTTGAGAATCCCGTAGACGGAGGATACGAACCCCTGAAAACATATTTTCCTGATGAAGAGGTGTCATTCATAGGAGAAGATATTGCAGAATCCTATGATGGTTGGAGGATGTTCTTTGATGGAGCAGCAAAATTCAAGGGAGTCGGTATTGGAGCAGTGCTAGTATCAGAGACCGGTCAGCATTATCCCATATCCGCCAAACTCAGGTTCCCTCACACCAACAATATGGCCGAATATGAAGCCTGCATCTTGGGGCTCAATATGGCCATTGACATGAACGTCCAGGAGCTGTTAGTGATTGGTGATTTAGACTTATTGGTACATCAGGTACAAGGAGAATGGGAAACAAAGAATTCCAAGATACTATCGTATCTGCCCCATGTACAGGGGTTAAGAAAGAGGTTCACAAAGATAGAGTTCTGGCACGTCCCCAGAATCTAGAATGAGTTCGCCGACGCATTAGATACTTTGTCCTTAATGATCTAGCATCCGGACAAGAATTTCATTGACCCTATTTCTATAAAGATCCATAATCAGCCAGCTTACTGTGCCCATATCGAGGAAGAAGCGGACGGAAATCCTTGGTTTCATGACATCGATAGGTACTTGGCAAAGGGAGAATACCTCGAGCTTGCAAATTCCACTTAGAAGCACACACTTCGGAGATTGTCCAACAATTTCTTTCACTGCGGAGGAATCCTGTATAGGAGGACTCCCGATTTGGGGTTATTAAGTGTGTTGACGCAAAAGAAGCATCAAGGTTGCTGGAAGAAATTCATGCAGGGACCAGGACCCACATATGAATGGTTTGGTTCTAGAAAAGAAAATACTCCGAGCTGGTTAATTTTGGATGACTATGGAAACGAACTGCATCTAGTATGTTTGGAAGTGCCACCGCTGCCAGATACATGGGGATATGATAAAAGTGCCTCCAAGTGAGCTCAATGTAACCAGCTCGCCATGGTCGTTCGCCACTTGGGGTATGGACATTACCGGACCAATTGAGCCTGCCGCTTCCAATGGCCACAGGTTCATTTTGGTCGCCATTGACTACTTCACTAAATGGGTCGAAGCAGCCTCCTACAAAGCAGTTACTAAGAAAGTTGTGGCCGACTTTGTCCGCGACCGCATTGTTTGTCAGTTCGGAGTTCCAGAGTCAATCATCACCGACAATGGTTCTAATCT
>ML398446.1:57908-119112 GCA_005239525.1 Nicotiana knightiana | reverse complement strand
TTCCTAATTTCAGTTTTAGATTTTCAGATCTTAGCTCTAGGACAGTGGTGTCAAGTTCATGAACCTGGTTCTTTAACTCAGCATTTTTACTATCACTTTCTCTAGCCCTAGGTTCCAGATGTTTGCACTTAGCTTTCAAAATCACACACTCCTTAGACAGTTGTTTCTTTTCATTGTTTAGATCCTCAGATTCATCAATGAAATCCAGGAGTAACTCAGATAGCCTTTCTTTAGACAAAAATTTAATCTTGTCTTTGAGATGAATTATACTTACCTCAGATTCCTCATCGGATTCTCCAATTGCCATAAGTGCTTGTTCATCTCCATCTTCATCATCTGACTCCTCATCTGAACTTTCACCCCAAGCAGCAACCATTGCCTTTGTTGATGTTCTGTTTTTCTTGGGTTGAACATGTTCCTTCTTCTTATTCCTTCGTTCAACTTTTTCTNTAGCTTCCACTTCTTGAAGGAACCTTTGCTCTCATTAGGTACTTCTTGAAGTCCTTTGTGATCATGGTCATTTCATCCTCCTCCAGATCAGCTTCTTCAGTGATTATGAATGCCAAACTCCTTTCCCTCTTGGGACCATCCATCTTCATAGTCTGCCTTCTAAGTTCATGGGCAGTGAGATTTCATATCAGCTCATCCAGCTTAAGAGTTGCAATGTTCTTAGATTCCTGAATGGCTGTAATTTTGCTTTCCCAAGAGACTGGCAAGACCCTTGTCAGAATTTTCTCAACCTTGTCTTCTTCAAGAATGACCCTTCCAAGAGACTTGAGTTCATTGGTCAGTGTAGTGAACCTTGTATACATCTCTTGGATGGTCTCTCCTTCCTTCATGGTGAAATTCTCATATTGAGAATATAGTAGAGTTCCTCTTGACCTCTTCACTTGAGGTATTCCTTCATGAGCCACTTGCAAAGTGTCCCAAATTTCTTTGGTAGTGGTAGAGCTTTGAATTCTGCTATACTCGTCTGGACCGAGTCCACACACAAGCCACTTCTTGGCCTTAGCATTTTTCTCCCACTTTCTCAAATCCTCAGCAGTGCAGTCAGCTCTAGTCTTTGGCACATCTACTCCTTCAGTAGTCTTCTTCATGGTGGCTAAAGGACCGTCAGTGACTATGTCCCATAGTTCATAGTCTTCTCCAATTAAGTGATCCTTCATCTTATTCTTCCACCAGGATTAGTACTGGCCATTGAAGAGTGGAGGCCTAACAGTTGATTGCCATTCCCAGTTCCCAGGTGGTGCACTCATCTTGATCTCTTCCTAAGGTGTTAGCCTCTTCAAGTATAACCCACTCTGATACCAATTGATGTTTTATACGTCAACACCGCACAAGAGGGGGTGATTTGTGTGGTGTCTAATTTTTGAGTGTTGCCGTTATAGAAGGACCTGGTTCTTCTATGTGTTCCGACTCGTACTATTGCGGAATAATAAATGCAGAAAAGTAAAGAACACAGAGATTTTTACGTGAAAAACACCTGGTTCAAAAGGTGAAAAACCACGACCTACTACTCAGTAGGATTTTCTCCAAACACTTCACTACAACAATGAGCCATACAGCATTTACAAAATAAACTCTTTTATAAACCTATGGATTAACTCTAACCCTTTGTGGCAAACTAGCCTCTAGCTATCTANACTTGAACACTCAGTACCTATTACAATTGCTTCTAGATAAAGCTGAAAGGTACAATTTGTAATCACCTACTACAAATAAACTAGACTAAAAGACAACAGATGAAACTGGTTCTTCTAGCTGGTTCAAGTAGCTCCAGATTCGCACTCTCCAATTTGGCTCGAACTGCTTGCAAAATTTCTTCATGAATTTTGCTCTCAATTCTTGATAAATTTCTGTTTTGTGCGTCTATATACAATAAGAACAATCTGCAATTTATAGGAGTTAGTAGATAAGGAATTAACTAGAATCCTAATTCAACTCTTCCTTGGTAGAAGAGTTCTAGTCAAACTCAACTCCTAAATCCTTCCTTATCTTAGATTCTGTTCTTATTGAATAAGGAGTCCTTCTCCAATTTCATTTTTGCAATCTTTTAGATCAGAAGATATCTCAATTTTACCATAATACATTTATCTCATGCATGTGCATCTCATGTGCCTTTAACTCTGCTGGTCTATGTCACCTGTGATGGACCTGGTTCATCTCGGAGTTCCTTTGTCAATCTTCAAAACTATTTCCTTTCTTGGGCCAACAATAACATTTCCACCTTGATGATTACTTTGATCTTGATCACTATCTTCATTATTGTCTTAGGTTCCTTCATGTGCAATAGGTGCCTTAGCAGTTGAAACTGGATCAATATCAACTAAGCTCTCATTACTCTAAGAATTTATCTTTTCAGCTTTGTCAATATCTTCAATATTTTGGTCTTCAAATAATATTGCATCACGACTTCTAATAAGTTTATTGTCAACAGGATCATAAAAACAATACCCAAACTCATCTTGACCATAACCGATAAAGATGCACTGCTTAGTTTTGACATCCAGTTTCGATCTCTCATCTTTAGGAATATGCACACAAGCTTTACACCCAAAAACTCGCAGGTAATCATAAGAAACATCTTTGGCAGACCAAACTCTGTCTGGGACATCACCGTCCAAAGCAACAGCAGGAGACAAATTGATAACATAGGCAACAGTGTTAAGTGCTTCCGCCCAAAATGTATTTGGAAGTTTAGCTTCTGAAAGCAAGCATCTAACTCTCTCAACTAGAGATCTATTCATCCTCTCTGCCAAACCATTCAATTGAGGCGTCTTGGGCGGAGTTTTCTGAAGACGAATTCCTTGGTAAATATGTTTTCATTTCCTTCAAGAAATAGGAAAATCAAATATGGTAAGAAAATCAGGACAACCCCTAACAATTCTCCCCCTTGGCCTGAATTTTCTGACAAAATAAATCTGATCCACCTTCTTCACATAGCCTTCAACGGGTCGCATCTCTAAATCTCCACCCGCAAAGTTTGTCTCAACGTGCGTAGCACTCCGGTCAAATTTCTCAAACAAAATCATGATTATCGCCAAATAGGTTGCGGCTAGAACTGAACTCGTTAAGATGAACCTTTCTTGAACCTCGTTGTTATACCACTTGTTAGGACCGCAAAAAGTCAGGTGTCATGCGGGAGCTAGTAAAGCAAATCTTGAACGACGATAAGTCCGACAACAAAAGAGAAATATACCAAAAGAGACACAAACATTTAACGTGGTTCGGTCAATTGACCTACGTCCACGGCCGGAGATGGACAATCCACTATATAAAAGAGAGTACAAAATATCGAGAGAACAATCCCACGAAGAGGCAAGCACAAGTGACACACTAGCACTTGTCCCGTAAAATTCTCCTCCTAAACAAGACTCCCAAGTCCCATATGGCTACATTGTGGATGTTACTGAATGAGAAGGAAGGATCCTCAATTTATAGAAGTCCAAATATTTTACTACAAGAAAAAGGACTAGACAAACATGAAAGAATTATAATTTTCTTCTACAAAAGAAAAATTCAATTATAATAAATATGTTGTCATTTTCTTCAAAAAAAATAAAAAAACAAAATATGATAAAAAAATCAGAATAACCCCTAACACATAGAAGTATTATACTTTGTATTCGTTTGTAACATGAGCTGTCTGACTCCTTCCTTAAAAAAGGGAAAACCCTCCGAGAAATTGTCAGAAATGGAACTCACATGAATATAGGAATTAGATTTCTTATAATTGCACATTGTTTTCATGTTGCATACTGCTTTTGGAGCACGTAGTTTCTACTTGAAATCCACATAAGGTCAAAGCGAAGGACGAGTTGACTGACGCATCAAATGTTGAGATGTATGTCAATGATATCGATTCAGATTTCTAACTTCATAGGTTCCTATATACTACGTCCTAATATAGTCATCAAATGTTTATATATATTTATGGAATTTCATAATACAATTATACCTCTCTATAACATCATTCACATATAATATTATTTCACTATAAAAGCTAAATTTTGCGAAACAAATTTCCATATTATGTTATAGTATGTGTTCTCTGTAACAGTATTTTGCTAGAACATTTAAAATTATTCGAAACAAACGAGACTGTTATAGAGAGGTTTGACCGTATAAAAAGAGAGTCTAGGCAAACATTACTGGTCACCATGAACACATACATTATGCTCTAGATCTGCCACTCCACTGGACACAAACGAAGAGCATGTGCAAATTCATTTGCCAGTTCCAGAAAGTAGACAGAATATGGTGTCGAACAAATCAGTGTAATTAGCGTCATAAACGGATGGCAAGGAAATATTTTATCAGTCAAAACATGTCACAAAGTTCAGTATTGACTAAAAAGAGAGTTTAATTATGCAAAAATCCAGATGGATCGAACCCTAAAACCATTAGAAAATAAGACAGCTGCACTGCCGCAGGCCATTGTGAAGAAATTCCCATGTGGCGATTGGCAAAATACCCACGTAGCCTAGTTGTTTCCCCAAATTTATAATCAAGCTCTCTAGGTCGGGGTTTGACAATATTTTCTTTTCCATATTCAAAATAACAGGCTTGACTAGTTCACATTGCATCCTATCAAGAATTTTGCCATAACAACCCAAAACTTTTGGCTGATGTTTGAGAGATTTTATCCATTCTACCATACTATTGATGAAAACAACACAAAATTAAAGTTCAAACCCCGAAGTAAAGACTATTTCGCAATATTGGTGATGCATTAAGATGTAGTTTTTTTAAATACCTTAACACCCCTTAAACTTTACACTAATTATTAGTTACAGCCTTAAATTATTTGTGGTCTTAATTACCTTCCTCAACTTAGTCTTTTGAGAGTCATTACCCCCATGGACGCTCAGTGGCTGACCCACGTAGTGGCTAGCGGTTCACCAAAAAATAATATTGTGTATATGTATAAATTAGGATTAAAGCTGTGTAAATTTGGTATAAATATTTTATTTGAACCCACTTAACAACTACTATTTTACGACTAAAGTTATATACTTCTAAGATTGAACCCGCTTGCACAAAATCCTGGGTCCGCCACTGTGGACGCTGATGTGGCAAAGAGTGTGGGTGCACTCTCCTGACACATGGACTTTTATGTATATGTGGCATTTTTTTTAAAATAAAATATATTTTTACCTTTTTAAGTATCTTATTTTTTTTTTATAATTGTTTTTAATATGATTTATAATAAAACTTGGGTAAAACTACATTATTTAGGCTAAATATTTTTATTTGGCTAAAAATAATAAAGTTTAAGTTAATCTTTTTTGAATTTGATACGAAAATAAAGATTTATACAATTGAAATAAATAGTCATGTGTAACTTTTTAGATGCCCTGACAAATTATAACATATACTCATGATAGTTATCTCATACTTTTTTATTATTATTTTTTCTTCTTGTAATCCTTTTTGTCATATCAAAGATTTACATTTGTACTTACAATTAACAAATTTTCAGATGAATATAATAAGAATGAGGTAATTAGGCAATTTGACATAAATACTTTATTTAGAGGTCCATTATTTCTTGTCAGAAGATGTCCATGGGTTTAAACAGAAATTTTAAAATAACTAAACCAATTTATCTGAAATCTCTAAGAAAACAAACCAAATTGAGATTATTTGGTTTGGTAACCGAAAAATTGAATCGGAGTTTTCATAATCCAATTCGAAGTGTCTGATGTCAGAAGAAACGAAAAGCCATGTGTATTTTTTTTAAAACCTTTTAGATGCCTTGACTATTTATTTCAATTGTATAAAACTTTATTTTCAGGTTAAATTCAAAAAAATATTAACTAAAACTTTATTATTTTCAGCCAAATATCACAGACAGTCACAAGCTTCTAACACTACTGTAGCTCTAACAAAAGCAGGAAAAGTACATAAGAACGTCTCTACAAGATAAAATAGAAGGAGACTCGGAGGATTCTGCGGACGCGGCAGGAATACCTTGCAGTCTCATGGAATCATCAACAACGACTAACCACGAGGCTGATAGCTCACACTTGGATCTGCACACGAAAAGATATGTGCAGGAAAGGGCATGAGTACACCACATTTGGTACCCAGTAAGTGTCAAGCCTAACCCCGGTCAAGTAGTGACGAGATCAGATTAAGACGTTATTGGATTTTTAAAAAGTCAGTTTAAAACAGTACAAAATATAGGTAATGTATACAGTAAACAGTTTAAGGAAAACAATATAAGTTTTACAGTAAAGAAAATTCTCGGTTCAACACAATATATCACAAAGTGGAATCTCTTGGGATACCGTCCCGTAGTTCAAAATGATTATGCAGTATAGAGGGATATCCCGGAATACGTCCGTAGTCCCAAAGTAAATATGCAGTACAGGGGGATCTCCCGGAATACATCTGTAGTCCCAAAATAAATATGCAATACATGGGGATCTCCCTGAATAAGTCTGTAGTCCCAAAGTAAATATGTAGTAGAGGGGGATCTCCCGGAATACATCCATAGTCCCAAAGTAAATATGCAGTGCATAGGGATCTCCCGAAATACGTCTGTAGTCCCAAAGTAAATATGCAATACATGGGGATCTCCCAGAATACGTCTGTAGTCCCAATTTAAATATGAAATGCAAATGAATGCAGGATAAGATTTATTTAAACAGTTTCAGGAGAAAAGTCAAAGGCAAGACAAAGGATAGGACTAACTAAACATGGTGCACATAGTATCAAATAGGGAATTCAGGTAAAACAGGTCGACATGCTCTTTCCTAATCTAAACTACACAATTAGCACATTAAACTATGAAATAAGTGCTAATTTCCTTACTCGTCACCTCACGTACACGGCGCCCGTTCAAAAAATAGTATCAAAACAACCTAAGGGGAAGTCCCCAACACAGAGTTAGGCAAGCCACTTACCTCGACTGCTCTACTCAACTCAAAACCATGCTCTTGCCACGAGTACCCCACTCTGAATGGACCAAATCTATTCAATTCAATTGCATAATGTAAATATCATTGTAAGAAATCGATCTAGCTAATTAGTTCAAGGCTAAATGCGAAATTAGAAAAATTGCCGAAAAAGTTCCCTTGACCCACGTCTCGGAATCAGGTAAAAATCATAAATTTCGAACACCCATTTGCCCACGAGTCTAACCATATCAATTTTACACTAATCCGATACCAAAATCTCAATCAAAACCCAAAAACTTAGCCTAAGAACTTTATCCAAATTTTTCCCAATTTTCCACCAAAATTTCGAAATTAAAGGATGGATTTAAGCATAGATTCGTGGAAATTAGTCAAAACCGAGTAGGATTTACTTACCCAATTTTCCCAGGTGAAGATCTTTTCATAAATTGCACTTTCCCGAGCTCCCAAGATCAAAATATGAAATACGGCTCAAACCCTTGATTTGGGTATTTAACATTCAGCCCAGGCATTAATCATTACTGCAATCGCGGACACCCAGTCGCGATCGTGAAGAGAAACTCACACGCGCCCTCAGAATACACTATGCGATTGCGGAAATCCGTTCGCGAACGAGGGGCTTTACTTCCCAGACCTACGCGATCGCGGTTTCCTTCACGCGACTGCGTAGAGAAACACTCGCTTTTCCACTGTTGCCCTATTCCTTCTACGCGAAAGCGACATAGCCCATGCGAACATAGTGGTCAAGCTGCCTACTCTACATGATCGCGTACCATTTCATGCGATCGCGATGCACAATATCCTGCCTGGCCTAACGCGGACTCCCTCACGCGATCGCGATGAACAAAAGTCTGCTGCACTTACACCAGAAAACCAACAATCTCACACAAGGCTAAAAATGCTTGTTGAGCATCCGAAACACACCCGAGGCCCCCACTACCTCGACCAAACCTACCAACCAGTCCTAATACCTCATTCAAACTTGTTCGAGCCTTCAAACCACGTCCCATAACATCAAAATCAAGGTTTATGCATGGATTCAAGCCTAAGAACTTAGGAAATTTCTAAAATTTACAATCGATGCCGAAACACGTCAAAACTAGTCCGAATGACCTCAAATTTTACACACAGGTCATAAATGACACTACGACCTACAGTCACTCTCGAAATTCCATTCTGAACCCGATATCAAAATTTCACCTATCGGCCGAAATCGTCGATATTCTAACTTTCGCCAATAGCCTAAATCTACTACAGACCTCGAGAACACATTCCGAACACGCTCATAAACCCGAAATCACCCAATAGAGCTAACGGAGTCGACAAAATTCCATTCCGGATTCGTCTTCATACAGTTCCAACCACGGTCCGATTTCTAAAGCTTAAACTCATATATAGGGACTATGTGTCCAAAAACTCTCCGAATTTTGCAACTAATAATTCCGACAAGTCCCATAAGCAGATATAAAAGTGGGGAAAGCAGTTATTAGGGTATCGGGGTGCTAACTCTAAAAAAAACCGACCGGGTCGTTACACATTCATACCATAACAATGAAATTATTTTCTTATTTCATCTCAAACCTCCTTTTAGAGGTGAGTGTGGTATATTCACTACCATTAGCACATTCATATTCTTCCAAGAACGAATATGTATTCATAAATCAGATGTTGTCACATTCATATCATGAATGGACCATAATCATCTATATGTGCTTTACAAAATTTCATGTCAAATCGATGACAAATATTACTTTCACAGAGTGAATGATTAATTTGAGAACCCTTATTATTCTCATTATCACAATGATGACGATTATAATTTCGTCTATTGCCACGTCCACATCCATTGATACCTTCACGATACTATGTCTTTTTTCAGGCTTATCACATATTGCTATCACATTCTCTTAAGGGGAACGAGAATGGAGCAAATTCAATGGGACGAGTTTCCACTTCTTTGCCCAAAATCATAGATGAATTTGATCATGGCAAGGCATAGAAATTTTACCACTTCTGGTGGTTATAATTTCTTGCAAACTCTATTAGAGTTATAATCCAAGTTTATTGTCTTTGCTTGTATTTAAAATCAAATTATAGAATTTCAAGAATTTAAAAGAGAAAATAAAGTAAAATCCTTACCTTAAATCCATAATTTAATCATGAAGGAAGTTCATGAAACAATTGACGAGTATTGCAGAGAAAAGTAGGGAGAGAGAATTCTTATTGATTGTGATCAATTACAATGGAAGAGAACCCCTCTATTTATAGGAAAAAAGTAACTTAGCTACCAAGTAACAAACCCTAAAATCTCTCTGGAATATAACCATAAATAAAATACTATTTATAACGTAAAGTAATATAAGCCAAATGTACTATTAAAAACAAACCGCCAATTTAAGACCAAACATATGTTACAGATTATATTCACCATATATCACAAATTTACAACTATTAATAAAATATACATCTAACGACATATAATGCATTTTTTTTTTGTATTATTTAACTTAGGAAAAATACCTTAACACCCCCCTAAAATTTGATACGGATTATTAGTTACAGTCTTAAATTATTCGTGGTCTTATAATTAACCCCCTCAACTTGGCCTTTTGAGAGCCATTACCCTCCTGGACGCTCATGTGGCAAAAAGTATGGGTGCACTCGCCTGCCACGTGGATTTTTCTGTATATGTGGTATTCTTTTTTTTTTCAAAAACAAATATATTTTTTACCTTTTTAAATATGTTACCTTTTTGGATAATTTTTTTCGAATACAATTTATAATAAAACTTGGATAGAACTAAGCTATTTAGGCTAATTTTTTTATTCCGGGTTTTGGGAAGTTATGTTTTGTATGAGCCGAGCGGCCAGTACGTTACTTATTTCATTGCCCCTATTTCCCTTTATTGCTTGTATTTTATTTAAATTTTTCCCCGTTATAGTAGGCTTCCCTAGTCGTAGAGACTAGGTACCGTCACGACACCTTCAAAGGGTAAATCGGGTCGTGACAAGTTGGTATTAGAGCGTCTAGGTTCATAGGAGTCACAAGTCACAACCGCTTTATTAGGGTCTCGCGGATCGGTACGGAGACGTCCGTATCTATCTTCGGGAGGCTATGTAACTGTTAAGAACAATCACATTTCCTTGATTTCCTTGTCGTGCGAGTTATTGACATCAAAAATACTATTTTATTCTTTCCCACATATGGTGAGGACCCGTACTGGGAGGACCGACGACCAAGCACCCGAGCCCCCTACCAGAGCCGCCAGAGGCCGGGGTCGGGGTAGAGGACGACCACGCGATGCAGCCCGAGCACCGGCGAGAGCAGCGACAGAGGAGCCTACAGCAGCTCCAGCTGGAGAGCCGGCACAGGAGGTCCCTATTGCTGCTCCAGCCTTACATGAGACTTTAGCTCAGTTCATGAGCATGTTCAGCACTCTAGCTCAGGCTGGACTACGTCCGATAGCTCCCGCTACATCTCAGGCTGAGGGAGGGGCATAGACTCCCGCAGCCCGCACTCCTGAGCAGAGGGGCCAGGTTGATCAAGATCCGGAGTATATTCCTATTCCCCCAGTGGCTCCGGTACAACATGGGACCAGGGTAGCTGCTTTTCACTACCTAAATTCCCAACCTTAGGGATCGTGATGGCGTCTAACACCACACTTGCTAGGCAAGCCAATGTTAGAGTTTGCTTAACTATTTCCTTTAATTAACCATTTAAACAGGATAGAACAATTTTAAATTAATACTTAATCTAATGGCTTTAAATGAATAATTCACAATATAAGAAAATAAACAATTAACTACACCGATCCACGAACTAATTATATAGATAAATCCAAAACTACCCCAGAGTCTGGTGTCACAATTCACGAACTACTAAAGAATACTACAAATACTTGGCTGAAAGAAATAATGTAATTGTTCTGAATATAATAAAACAACGTTTATGAAAATAGGAGAAGACTCTCGGGATCTGCGAACTCCGGCAGATATACCTCGTATCTCCGAATAAATGAATAGCCGCTCTACATATCTCTATTGTTGACCAGTACCTGGATCTGCACAAAAGAGTGCAGAGTGTAGTATTAGTATAACCGACCCCATGTACTGAGTAAGTGCCGAGCCTAACCTCAACGAAGTAGTGACGAGGCTACGTCGGGACTTTAGCAATATAACCTGTGACAACAATATATAAAGCAAGAAGGAAACCTAAACAAATAATTAAGTACCGCAACAACAATAAAATAACTCAACCGCCTTTTCCATGCCTCATCTATAACCAATTCTCAAATAATTTCTAAGTTTTCAAACTTTAACTTTAAATAAAAGTAGTGCCGAAAATATGAAGAATAGTAAAATAAACATTTAAGCCTTTCAAATCTTTATTTTCTTGGAATTCAGTAAAAATATAAATATCCTCCCTTATTACTCCTTGTTGCAGCGTGCAACCCGCTCCCACCTGTCCACCCTTATTGCTTATCCCTAAATATATCACCCTTATTACTCCTGTTGCGGCGTGCAACCCGATTCCACATGTCCACCCTTATCACTCCTTGTTGCGGCGTGCAACCCGCTCCCACCAGACATCTCATATCAATTTATTCATAAATTTCACAATTTAGGCCAAGTCTTTCACAATATTTTTGTCTCAACAATTATAAATAAGAAACTGTATCTCGTAACTTCATCAATATCCTCTCAACCATGAAACCAACAGGAACATAAATATGTATATATACCTTATAAAAACAATGCCAAACCGCTCAACCGTTTTGTACCACAAGGGAACCAGCTAAAACAATCAATACTCTTTCCAAAATAAACACAACAAAATAACAAGGCCAAGTAGTCATAGAAACAATAATGAACATAGAACAATTAAGACAAGAATCAATTAAGTTGGGAACGGGAAAGGGATCATGTTTAACAGGTGCATAGAAACTCGTCACCTCACATATACACCACACATATGCATTTCACATAGCAAACAAGTGGGGATTCCTATTCCCTCAAGTCAAAGTTAGACCAAACACTTACCTCAATTTCGTAGGCCACTCACTGCTCAATTACTGCTTTCCTTTAGAATCTTGCTCTAACTTGCTCGAATCTAATAGTAATTAACTCGATGCCATTAATTAATGCTAAAGGAACTAATTTTATTGAAAAATATAATTTTTCCTAAGTTTTCTCAAAAAAGTGAAAACCCGACCTCCGACCCGCTTGGTCTAAACTCGGTGTTCGTACCAAATTACGTTCATCCATTCACCCATGAACCCAAATATACAATTAGTTTCAAAATCCAACCTCAATTCGAGGTAAAAACTCAAATTTTTACAAAATTTCCTAATTCTACCCAACCCCTCAGTTTTTACCATGAAAATTCTTAGTTTTTGATTTAAAAGTGATGAAAAACAATAACGAATTGAAAGAGTGAAGTTTAGAATTGATTATCTATGACTTGGGGATGATATTTGATGAAGAAAATCGTTCCTAGGGTTGTGGGGTTCGAAAATATGAAGAAGAAAGGGTTCTGCCCGTTTTTAAATTGTATTTATATGACTGGGCAGTAGACCTATGCGTTCGCATCAGAGGGGCTGCGTTCGCGGAGCTTTAGCTCCCAACGCCCTCCGCGTTCGTGTTGAAGCAGTGCGTTCGCGTAGAAGGAAAGCCAGGCGGCTCCCCCAGGCCCACTAATTCTATGCGTTTGCATCTAGGGGGGTGCGTTCGCGTAGAACAAAACGACCCCCCAGCATTTTTACTATGTGCGTTCGCGTTCAAAGGGGTGCGAACGCAATGCACAAAAATGTTGTGCACTGACAACAGAAAAACCAGCAATCTTTCAAGTGTAAAAACATCCCGTGGCCTATCCGAAACTCACCCGAGCCCTCGGGGCTCTAAACAAAACATGCACGCAAGTCTAAAAATATCATACGAACTTTCTCGTGCGATCAAATCATGAAAATAATATGTAAAATCATGAATTAAACCTCAAAACTCATCATTTTCCTCCAGAACACTTAAAGTTCATAACTTTTCAACCGGATGTCCGAATCACGTCAAATAAACTCCTTTTTCACCAAATTTTACAGTTAACCTCTAAATGATATAATAAATTTGTACCGGGCTCCGGAACCAAAATACAGGCCCGATACCAATGGTTTCAAACATTAATTCTTTTCTTTATTTCATTAATATTTCAGCAAAAAAATTTCTTTCAAAAATTAATTTCTACGGCTTAGGACCTCGGAATTCATTTTCGGGCATACACCCGAGTCCCATATTTTACTGTGGACCTCTCAGGATCATCAGAACACGAATCCGGATCTGTTTACTCAAAATGTTAACCAAAGTCAACTATAATCAAATTTTAACTTTAGAAATTACTATTTCTCATATTTTCACATAAAAACTTTCTGGCTTCACGCCCGGACTGGGCACGCAAATTGAGGTATTTAAAATTAGTATTTTTATGGCTATTAAGCATAGAGCGGAGTCTAAATTCATAAAATGACCCCTTAGGTCATCACACTGCTTCTGAGGCAGAGCAACTCAGACTTGAGAGGTACAAGAAGTATCACCCACCTGTTTTCAGCGGACTAGCTTCAGATGACGCTCTGGGGTTTCTTGAGGAGTGTCATCATATTCTCCGCACTATGGGAATTGTGGAGACCAGTGGGGTTTCTTTCACCGCTTTCCAGCTAAGGGGAGCGGCATATCAGTGGTGGCAGGCCTATGAGCTGAGTAGTCCGGACGAGGAAGACTCACTCACTTGGACTCAGTTTTCAGAGATGTTTTTGCGAGAGTATGTCCTTCGGAGCCTCTGGGATATTTGGCGCATGAAGTTCGAGCAATTGCGCCAGGGTACTATGACTATGTCGGAATATGCAGTCCGTTTTAGTGAGTTAGCTAGACATGCACCATCCTTGGTTGCCACCGTCAGAGAGCGGGTTCGCCGCTTCATTGAGGGATTTCACCCTAGTATTCGGACCAGTATGTCCAGAGAGTTGGAGATGGATATCACTTATCAGCAGGTAGTGAGTATTGCCAGGAGAGCAGAGGGCATGTTCGCCCGGGACCGAGAGGAGAGAGAGGCCAAGAGGTCTCGAGAGACTGGCCATTTTTTAGGACCTCGTGCACCAGCAGCACGTTACGGTAGGGGCTTTGTGGGTCTCCCTGTTCATTCAGCCCTTCCAGCAGCCAGCGGTATTCCAGCTCCTCCTAGACCTCAGGAGTCCTATTATGCACCGCTAGTAGCCAGTATGCCTCCAGTTTGAGGTGTTATTACATGCCATCCCAGCAGGACAACTCCTATTCAGTCTCAACTACAGCGTCCTCTGAGGGGTTGTTTTGAGTGTGGTGACACTCGTCACATGATTAGAGATTGCCCCAGGGCCAGGAGGGGTGCACCTCCACAGTCCTATCTGCCTCCACGTAATCTGTCGGGTCCTCCGACTATTCTTCCAGCCCCAGTTGCCACTCCACCTCCAGCCAGCTCGAGGTGGAGGTCAAGGAGGTAGAGGTCACCCTAGAGGGGCAGGCCAGGCCAGATACTATGCCCTTCCAGCCCGTGCCGAGATCGTTTCTTCTGACTCAGTCATCACAGGTATTGTCCCTATCTGCCATAGGGATGCATCAGTATTATTTGACCCAGACTCTATGTATTCATATGTGTCCTCTTATTTTGCTCCACATTTGGGGATATCTCGGGATTCTTTGAGTTCCCCTATTTATGCATCTACTCCTGTGGGAGACTCTCTAGTTGTGGACCGAGTATATCGGTCGTGTTTGATTACTCTTGGTGGTTTTGAGACCAGGGCTAATTTTTTATTACTCAGCATGGTAGATTTCGATGTTATCTTGGGCATGGACTGGTTGTCGTCCCATTATGCTATTCTTGATTGTCACGCTAAGACTGTGACACTGGCTATGCCAGGCTTGCCGAGATTAGAGTGGAGAGGTACCTTAGAGTATACTCCCCGCAGGGTCATTTCATTTCTTAAGGCTCAACGGATGGTTGAGAAGGGGTGTGATGTGCATTTGGCCTACGTGAGAGATGTTAGTGTTGATACCCATCCAGTTGATTCATTCCCAGTAGTGAGGGACTTTCCTGATGTATTCCCAGCTGATCTTCCGGGTATGCTGCCCGACAGAGATATTGATTTCGGCATTGATTTGTTACCGGGCACTCAGCCCATTTCTATCCCTCCTTACCGTATGCCTCCTCCTGAGTTGAAGGAGTTAAAGGATCAGTTAAATGAGTTGCTTGATAAGGATTTCATCAGGCCCATTCACCTTGGGGTGCTCCAGTGGTATTTGTGAAGAAAAAAGATGGCTCTATGCGTATGTGTATTGATTATCGGCAGCTAAACAAGGTTACAGTGAAGAACAAGTATCCTTTGCCTCGTATTGATGATTTATTCTACCAGCTACAGGGTTCTAGAGTATTCTCCAAGATTGACTTGCGATGTGGCTACCATCAGCTGAAGATTCGAGAGCCGGATATCCCGAAGACTGCCTTCAGGACCAGATATGGCCACTATGAGTTTCTTGTTATGTCATTTGGGCTGACTAATTCCCCAGCAGATTTTATGCATTTGATGCACAGTGTGTTCCGGCCTTACCTTGATTCCTTTGTCATTGTGTTTGTTGACGACATTCTGGTGTATTCCCGATCACGGGAAGATCATGAACAGCACTTGAGGACCGTGCTTTAGACTTTGAGGGAGAAAAGATTGTATGCGAAATTCTCTAAGTGTAAGTTCTGGCTTGATTCAGTGGCATTCTTGGGCCACATAATGTCTTGTGATGGGATCAAAGTAGATCCGAAGAAAGTGGAGGCGGTGCAGAGTTAGCCTAGACCATCATCAGCTACGGAGATCCGCAGTTTCCTTGGTTTGGCAAGGTATTACCGTCGCTTTGTAGAGGGGTTTTCATCTATTGCAGCACCTATGACCAGGCTGACCCAGAAGGGTGCTCCGTTCAGGTGGACCGAGGAGTGTGAGGAGAGCTTTCAGAAGCTCAAGACAGCTTTGACTTGGGCCCCAGTATTAGTGTTACCTACAGGTTCGGGGTCCTACACTGTCTATTTTGATTCCTCGAGGATTGGCCTTAGAGCAGTATTGATGCAGGACGGTAGGGTGATTGCCTACGCGTCCAAGCAGTTGAAGGTGCATGAGAAGAACTATCTGGTTCATGACCTCAAGTTAGCAGCTATTGTTCACGCCCTGAAGATCTGGCGTCATTATTTGTACGGTGTTCCATGTGAGATTTTTACGGATCACCAGAGTTTGCAGCACTTTTTCAGGCAGAAGGACCTCAATTTGTGCCAGCGGAGATGGTTGGAATTACTAAAGGACTATGACATTACTATATTTTACCACCCGGGGAAGGCCAATGTGGTGGCCGACGCCTTGAGTCGCCGGGCGGAGAGTTTGGGGAGTTTGGCATATCTTCCGGCAGTTGAGAGGCCTTTAGCCTTGGATGTTCAGTCCTTATCCAGTCAGTTCGTGAGATTGAATCTTTCAAAGCCTTGTCGGGTTTTAGCTTGTGTGGTGGCTCGATCTTCTCTTTATGACCGCATTCGAGAGCGCCAGTATGATGATCCCCACCTTCTGATTCTTCAAAATAGGGTTCGGCGAAGTGACGCTAGGGATGTGGCTATAGGAGATAACGGTGTGATGAGGATGCAAGGTCGGACCTGTGTGCCCAATGTGGATGGGCTTCGGGAGTTGATTCTTGAAGAGGCCCATAGCTCGCGGTATTCCATTCATCCAGGTACCGCGAAGATGTACCAGGATCTGAGACAGCACTATTGGTGGAGGAGGATGAAAAAGGATATAGTGGAGTTTGTGTCCAAGTGCCTTAACTGTCAGCAAGTCAAATATGAGCATCAGAGGCCAGGAGGGTTACTTCGGCAAATTGAGCTTCCAGAGTGGAAGTGGGAGCAGATCACCATGGACTTTGTGGTTAGACTTCCTCGGACTTTAAACAAGTTCGATGCTACTGGGTGATTGTGGATCGACTGACCAAGTCAGCCCATTTCATTCCAGTGTTGACTACATACTCCTCTGAGAGGTTGGCGGAGATTTATATCAGGGAGATTGTTCGCCTCCACGGTATTCCAGTATCTATCATCTCAGACAGAGGTACACAGTTCACTTCACGGTTCTGGAGAGCCGTTCAGCAGGATCTAGGCACCAGGGTAGAGTTGAGTACAGTCATTCACCCTCAGACAGACAGGCAGTCCGAGCGCACAATTCAGATTCTTGAGGATATGCTTTGTGCCTGTGTGATGGAATTTGAAGGGTCATGGGACCAATACTTGCCGCTTGCAGAGTTTGCTTATAATAACAGCTACCCTTCCAGTATTCAGATGGCGTCGTATGAGGCTTTGTATGGTAGATGGTGTCGGTCCCTAGTGGGATATTTTGAGTCGGGTGAGGCCCGATTGTTGGGTACAGATTTGGTCCAGGATGCCCTGGACAAGGTGAAGGTGATTCAGGAGAGACTTCGCACAGCAAAGTCCAGGCAGAAGAGTTATGCAGATCGGAAGGTTCATGATTTAGAATTTATGGCTGGTGATCGAGTTTCGCTTCGGGTATCGCTTATGAAGGGCGTCATGAGGTTCGGGAAGAAGGGTAAGTTGAGTCCGAGATTTATTGGCCCTTTTGAGGTGTTGCGATGTGTTGGGGAGTTTGATTATGAGCTAGCCTTGCCTCCCAACCAAGCAGGAGTTCATCTGATATTCCACGTCTCTATGCTCCGGAAGTATCACGGTGACCCGACCCATGTTTTGGATTTCAGTTCAGTCCAGTTGGACAAGGATCTATCATATGTTGAGGAGCCAGTAGCTATATTGGATAGACAGGTCAGGAAGCTCAGGTCAAAGAATATTGCATCATTCAAGGTTCAGTGGAGGGGTCAGCCGATCGAGTAGGCGACTTGGGAGACCGAGCAGGATATGTGTAGTCATTACCCTCATCTTTTCACAGTTTCAGGTATGTCTCTATACTCGTTCGAGGACGAATAATTTTCTTAAGAAGGGGAGAATGTAACGAACCGGTCGGTTTTTTTTAGAGTTGGCACCCCGATCCCCTAATAACTTCTTTCCCCACTTTCATATCTGCTTATGGGACTTGTCGGAATGATTAGTTGCGAAATTCGGAGAGTTTTTGGACACATAGTCCCTATATATGAGTTTAAGCTTTAGAAATCAGATCGTAGTTGGAACTGTGTGAAGACGGATCCGGAATGGAATTTTGTAGACTCCGTTAGCTCCGTTGGGTTATTTCGGGGTTATGAGTATGTTCGGAATGTGTTCTCGAGGTCTGTAGTAGATTTAGGCTTGAATTGGCAAAAGTTAGAATTTCGGCGATTTCGGCCGATAGGTGAAATTTTGATATCGAGTTCGGAATGGAATTCCGAGAGTGGTTGTAGGTCCGTAGTGTCATTTATGACCTGTGTGTAAAATTTGAGGTCATTCGGACTAGTTTTACGTGTTTCGGCATCGGTTGTAGATTTTAGAAATTTCCTAAGTTCTTAGGCTTGAATCCATGCATAACCCTTGATTTTGATGTTATGGGACGTGGTTTGAAGGTTAGACCAAGTTTGAATGAGGTATTAGGAATGGTTGGTAGGTTTGGTCGAGGTACTGGGGGCCTTGGGTGTGTTTTAGATGCTCAACGGGCATTTTTAGCCTTGTGTGAGATTGATGGTTTTCTGGTGTAAGTGCAGCACACTTTTGTTCATCGCGATCGCGTGAGGGAGTCCACGATCGTGTGCAGGAATTTAGGCCAGGCAGTATTTTGTGCATCGCGGTCGCATGAAATGATACGCGATCGCGTAGAGTAGGCAACTTGACCACTGCATTCGCATGGGCTATGTCGCGTTCGCGTAGAAGGAATAGGGCAGCAGTGGAAAAGCGAGTGTTTCTCTACGCGTTCGTGTGAAGGAAACCGTGATCGCGTAGGTCTGGGAAGTAAATCCCCGCGTTCGCGAATGGATTTCCGCGATCGCGTAGTTTATTCTGAGGGCGCGTGTGAGTTGCTCTTTGCGATTGCGACTGGGTGTCCGCAATCGCAGTGAAGATTAATGCCTGGGCAGAATCTTAAATACCCAAATCGAGGGTTTGAGCCATATTTCATATTTTAATCTTGGGAGCTCGGGAAAGTGCGATTTTTGAAGAGACTTTCACCTGGGCAAGAAGTAATTCCTACTCGGTTTTGACTAATTTCCACGAATCTATGCTTAAATCCATCCTTTAATTTTGAAATTTTGGTTGAAAATTGGGGAAAATTTGGATAAAGTTCTTAGGCCAAGTTTTTGGGTTTTGATTGAGATTTTGGTATCGGATAGTGTAAAATTGGTATGGTTAGACTCGTGGGTGAATGGGTGTTCGGAATTTGTGATTTTTACCCGATTCTGAGACATGGGCTCGGGGGACTTTTTCGGCAATTTTCCTAATTTCGCGTTTTAGCCTTGAACAAATTATCTAAATCGATTTCTTACAATGATATTTACATTATGCAATTGAATTGAATAGATTTGGGCCATTCGGAGTCGGGTACTCGTGGCAAGAGCGTGGTTTTGAGTTGAGTAGAGCAGTCGAGGTAAGTGGCTTGCCTAACTCTGTGTTGGGGACTTCCTCTTAGGTTGTTTTGATACTATTTGTTGAATGGGCGCCGTGTACGTGAGGTGACGAGTACGTGCACGGGCCATGGTTGCAAAAATTCTATTTTTCCTTCCATGTCATAAATCATTTCACTCTTATTTCACTGTTTAATGTGCTACTTGTGTAGTTTAGATTAGGAAGGAGCATGTCTACCTGTTTTACCTGAATTTTCTATTTGATACTATGTGCACCATGTTTAGTTAGTCCTATCATTTGTCTTGCCTGTGAATTTTCTCCTGAACTGTTTAAATAAACCTTATGTGGCATTCATTTGCATTTCATATATAAATTGGGACTACGAACGAATTTCGAGAGATCCCCATGTACTGCATATTTACTTTGGGACTATGGACGTATTCCGAGAGATTCCCCTGTACTGCATATTTATTTTGGGACTACAGACGTATTCCGGGAGATCCCATTGTACTGCATATTTATTTTGGGACTACGGACGTATTCCGGGAGATCCCCATGTACTGCATATTTACTTTGGGACTATGGACGTATTCCGAGAGATTGCCCTGTACTGCATATTTATTTTGGGACTACAGACGTGTTCCGGGAGATCCCATTGTACTGCATATTTATTTTGGGACTACGGACGTATTCCGGGAGATCCCCATGTACTGCATATTTACTTTTGGACTACGGACGTATTTCGGGAGATCCCCATGTACTGCATAATCATTTGGAATTACGGGACGGTATCCCGAGAGATTCCACTTTGTGATATATTGTGTTGAGCCGAGGATTTTTCTTTACTGTAAAACTTATATTGTTTTCCTTAAACTGTTTACTGTAGACATTACCTATCTTTTGTACTGTTTTAAACTGACTTATTTAGAAATCCAGTAAAGCCTTAACTTGATCTCGTCATTACTTGACCGGGGTTAGGCTTGGCACTTACTGGGTACCAAATGTGGTGTACTCATGCCCTTTCCTGCACATGTCTTTTCGTGTGCAGATCCAGGTGTGAGCTATCAGCCTCGTGGTTAGTCATTGCTACTGATTCCAGGAGACTGCAAGGTATTCCTGCCACGTCCGCAGAATCCTCCGAGTCTCCTTCTATTCTATCTTGTAGAGACGTTCTTATGTACTTTTTCTGTTTTGTTAGAGCTACAGTAGTGTTAGAAGCTTGTGACTGTCTGTGATATTTCGGGTTTTGGGAAGTTATGTTTTGTATGAGCCGAGCGGCCAGTACGTTACTTATGTCATTGCCCCTATTCCCCTTTATTGCTTGCGTTTTTTTTCAATTTTTCCCCGTTATAGTAGGCTTACCTAGTTGTAGAGACTAGGTGTCGTCACGACACCTTCGGAGGGTAAATCGGGTCGTGACAGAATGGTCATTGATCACGTACCTATTGTAATTATGCCAAAATATTTTGGCAATGTGATTGCTAAAGGATAACAGTAATGCAAGAAACAGATCTTGCATATGATTTTGACAATGACCATAATTTATAATTTTCTCTTTAAAAATGATATTCACCATAGATGTTGATGAATATATGATAGTACCGAATTAATTGAGAGCTCTAGAAGAGCCAATTATTACCATTTTGGAGGGATACAATTGATTATCATGTCAATTTATTGTACTGTAGTAAGTCTCAAAGAAACTTATTGAGTTTTTAAAGTATTCGCGAAAGCGATTGGTTATACTGAGACTATAAATAAAGGAAAGATCTAATATTTTCTATTACTACAACGTGTAGCAAGGTAATATGTATGTGAAAAGTTACCTGCTTTATTCTCCAGTTTGTAATACACAAATAAAAGAATAACGCAATAAAGTGGATGTTTATTGATATAAAAACACATATCATAATAAACTTGGAGTTTATTGATAAATACACATGTCATGGTGTAAACCTGAACTTTATCAATATTGATAATTTATTCAATTGGCATAATTGGTTTAACCATATCAATTTAAGTATGATGTGCAAAAATGAAAGAAAATTCACATGGGCAAATATTAAATAACTAGAAAGTTCTTTACGAATTCTCTTATGTTGCTTGTTCTCATTAATTAATAAACCAACTAAAAATTGGGATTGAATCTCATTAATGTTGGAAATATCAAAGGTGAATGTGAGTCCATTCACTTGCCATGTATACCACGTAAGATGCATATATGAGATGGGTACATGTGCGATTATTATTAACCCGCAACATGATATTTGCGAAGTAACTTGCTCAATAATTTAATTTCGAGCATAATTTCTAGTTTTGTTATTCAAGATAGTTCGTCTTGATAAGTTGGTTTCGTTTAGCAAAATGATTTAATGATTGTCTTCACTTAATAGCTAAACTATTGCTTATGAGAACATCGTTATTTACATCATTTTGATATACATTATATACGAAAGTATATTACATTCTCCTCTCACAAGTGGTTCAGGGTCAGGAACCAAATAATTTCATCTTATTATTATTAAAGTGCAGTGTATATTTTGATTAACACCATAATGCACAAAGATGGGGACTCAAAGTTGAAGGAACAAGTTAGTTTTTCTAACATGAGAGGGAGATATGATAAACATTTGAGAAAAGGCTAGATGGAATGAATTATAAAATCTCTATAAGCATGATAATGTGACAGCGAGGATTTTTAAGGTGCAACTTATTCATTGAAGTTAATATGGATGATTTATTCATCAAATCTCTACTGACGTCAACATTCAAGAAGCTAGTACACAAGATTGGGATTCGAAGGCTCAAGGATGTGAATTGATGCTCTCATCAGGGAGAGTTAATATGCGTTGCCTCTTTTTCTCTTACAAGGTTTTCCTTGCAAGGTTTTTAACGGCAACCAAAAGGCATATTGTTAGATATGTGTACTTCTTTTTCTTTTCTAGAATTTTTTTCCCATTGGGTTTTATTTTAGTTAAGGTTTTAACGAGACACGTTATTTGTTGAATAGACATTCAAGGAGAAGTGTTATAAATAATATTTTATTTATGGTGAATGTTTATATTCTTGAAAGATTTTAGGGTTTGTTACTTGATGACTAAGTCATTTTCCCCTATAAATAAAAGGGTTCTATTACATTATAATTGATCGCAATCAATACTTATTCTTTTATTGTTTCGTAACACTGCAGTATAAAATAGTAACATTAATTACAGCGTCACTTTTGACGACAAAAAATAAAATAAAAGATGAATCAGCGGAAGAGACAGACAACTTGGAATTAATATCGAATTATTTTGAACATTAAGGGAAGCAATCATGAGCTTATGCAATTCTCGTCGAGTACAATTACCTACCGATCCAAATACTTGAAGCTTTAATCGTTTGGATTGGTATACTGCACGATATAACAAGATGAAAATTGAGATTTACACTCACCTGTTGAAATTGAAAGTTGTTGACGAGAATCCTTGTTTGACCATTTAATAACAGAGGAAGGAAAATAACCCCAGGAAAGCACAAGACGTTAAAGGATAATAGAAAGAAACACAAGAACCTGCAAAAAAGTTGTAAACATAAGGATCCATTCAAATTTATAACTGAAAGAATCTTTGACGTTTAGCACAATAATAATTAAATAGAATGGAGGAGGTTGGGAGTTGTGAAAACATTTACTAGTACTATTCAACAAAAGGTATTGAGTTCAAATTTCTATTTATCTAAGGCAGAATCTAGTAAAGATCTAATGTTTGAGCAGACAGATGTATACCCTGAATCTTGATTCTGTCTTCTTCATATTCCTTCTCCATCATGTTTATTGCCATCAATTTACACTCGCAACTTTCACTGAACCGCCGGTTCTTTCGAACCCAAATCTCCGTTCAACTTCAATCTAGGCAGGCTCTGTTTCTCTTCTCTTCATAAATATAGTCGTTGCGTATATGCTTTTGTTTGTATCTAATGTGTGTAAAATATTCCAATTTTCTGCTTTGACTTCAGGAATCTCAAGATCAGTAGCTGCCTCTCTCTAAACAAACCCAATGATCAAACCGCCAATGAATCAACAGCAGCTGCTGGAACTGGAACAGACACTCTTCGAATCATATTGGCCGCAGGGGGCACAGGTGGCCATATATACCCAGCTATTGCCATTGCTGATGATCTCAAAACCCTTGACCCAAATGCCCGAATACTCTTTGTTGGGCTCCCAACTGGTATGGAAAGCACTGCAGTGCCAACAGCAGGATATTCTTTTAAGCCGATTCGAGCCGCACCATTGGGCCGACCCTTCATATCTCTGTACAACGTATTCGTCCTCCCTTATATTCTCATTAAATCCCTAATCAAAAGTTTTCTAATACTTCAAGAGTTCAAACCCCATATTGTAATTGGCACTGGTGGGTTTGTTTCGTTTCCGATTTGCCTAGCTGCTGGACTCAGAGGGATTAAACTAGCTATCCAAGAACAGAATTCAGTACCCGGTATTGCTAATCGGGTGCTTTCACTATTTGCTGACAAAGTGTTTGCTGCGTTTAATTCTTGTGTTGATTGTTTCTGGCAAAAGAGCAAATGCGTGGTGTGCGGGAATCCAGTGAGATTGTCGTTGAGGCAATATGCGTCCAAGGCTGTGGCGAGGCGTCATTTCTTTTCAAAGGCGGTTGTAGGGAAGGGGGATGGTAAAGTGGTGTTGATTCTTGGTGGCTCTTTGGGTGCCAATGCACTTAATGTTGCAATCTTGCATTTGTATTCTGAAATGTTAGATGAACAGAAAGATTTGTTTTTAATATGGCAGACGGGTGTTCTAGCATTTGATGAGATGGAAAGCCTTGTAAAATTCCATCCCCGATTATACATAACCCCGTGAGTGTTGTTTCAATTTAACATAAATGCCTATTTCGTCATTAGTGCTATAGATGTTTTATTTCCCGATTTAAACTTGAGAATTGTGGGTTACTATATGGCACATTTTGCATTTCAGGCAAATTTCTTTAATATAAGAGATGTCCTTTTATCCATTTTAATCTGATTTTATCCTATCTTGGTGAAGGTTCTTGCATTCTATGGATTTAGCATACTCAGCTGCAGACCTTATTGTATCTAGAGCTGGAGCAATGATCTGCTCCGAGATCTTGGCTGCTGGGAAACCTTGTATTCTGGTAATAATCATTTATTCTGACTGACATTTGTAGATCCATGGTGCAAATGGCCTTGCGGCTCACGATTTGATTTTACCATTTTTGGGAGGAAATTTGATGTGACGACAACTCTATTCATGTGTAATGTTTATTGGACACACAAACATGAATCAAATAGCAGCCCCTCTGAATGATCAAAATTAGATAGGTAGAGAATATTGGAGAGAGATTAGGTAGAGGGCCATAGCAGTTGTCCAAAATTTACGTTAACTTACTATTCATAGCTGAAGTATGGCTTCTCGTTTCTTCTTATTATAAATGAAAAGTAATCCATTGCCTCCACGGTTTTACAACTCTGGTGTTTCAGATTCCTCGAGAGATTAGTTCATTAATCTTGGCAAAACACTTCTTTATAGCTTTCTCTTGAAATTTTTGCAGATACCTTCACCGAATGTGGCTGAAGGACATCAATTTCACAATGCTTGTCTAATGGCTGATGTAGCTGGTTCAAGGGTTATAACTGAAGATGAACTTGACTCTCTGACTCTTAAAAGTGTTATTGAAGAAATTTTAGGTATGGTGTTCTGTCTTGTATGTGTAGTATTATTCTGATTATTGCAGTTAATCAAAAAATAATCCATACATCATCTTGCTGTCATGGCTTTGTGTAATAAGCTTCAGTTTTTCTCTTCATCTGAATATCTATGATTTTGATTGTGAATATGTAACCCTGCTAAATCTATGCTGGACATTGACGTGACTAATATATGTAAAACTGGGGCGGTGGGAGTTGGAGCATGGTACCAACAACAACAACACACCCAATTTGATCCCATAAATGGGGTTTGGGGAGGGTAGAGTGAACGCAGATCTTACCCCTACCTCATAGAGATAGAGAGGTTGTTTCCGATAGACCCTCGGCTCAAGGAACAATGAAGATAAAGTAACCAAGTAGCAAAAAATATTAGCAACAACTTAATATGGTAACGGGCGTGAATGCCATAGCATGAACCATAAAAAGGAAATTACAAAAATAGTCCTAATAGTACTGGTCGGCTTAGGAGGAACACACTACTATATGTCAACCTACAACTAGGGGTGTTCATGGATCGATTTTTCCCTAAAAATGAACCAAACCAAGTAAGTCGGTTTTTCAAATATTGGAACCAAACCAAACCAATTGTGTCGGTTTTTTATCGATTCGATTTTTGTCGGTTTTTAATTTGTTTCGGTTATTTATAGGGTTTTCTTAAATATGAGACATACACTACCAAACACATATTCCGACGACTATTATTTTCAACGTAACACTATCAAACCAATTGATCTTTGAGATATCTATCATTTACCAAGATATATTGATGATAATTGAATCAAATACTAATGAATAATTTAATTACTCAATTAAAAATCGATTATTTTAACATGAAATAAATTCTTGTACTTAGCAAAGGAAAAATACCAATCAAATTAGAACGTAAAAGCCAAGAATTAGATTTAATAGCAAAGAATTATATTAAAAATACAAACGACTAATATGTACCATAAAATTTTAGAAACTTTATATAAAATTACATATATATATATATATATATGTGTGTGTGTGTGTGTGTGTGTGTGTAATAATAAATTTATATAGCTACTTCAATTGTCGGTTTCGTTCTAATTTTTTCGGTTTTTTTTTTATTAAAACCAAAACCAAACCAAATTTGATCGGTTTTTAACACTCAAAACCAAACCAAACCTAATATGTATCAAAATTTTTTTGGTCGGATTTTCGAGTTTTTATGAACACCCCTACGTACACTCTAATCCTCGACCTTCACACCTTCCTATCGTGGGTCATATCCTCGGTAAACTGAAGCAATGACAAGTCTTGCCTAATTACCTCTACCCAATACTTCTTAGGCTTACCCCTTCCTTTCTTCAGAGCCGCCATGGACAATCTCTCGAACATCCTCACCGGAGCATCTATGTCTCTCTTCTTCACATGCCCGAACCATCTCAGCCTCGATTCCCACAACTTGTCCTCCACAGATGTCACTCCTACCTTGTCCCTAATAACTTCATTCCTAATCATGTCTTTCCTAGTATGCCCACACATCCATCTCAACATCCTCATTTTGGCTACTTTCATCTTTTGGACATGGGACTTCTTGACGAGCCAGCACTCAGCTCCATTCAACATAGTGGGTCTGACCACCACTCTATAGAACTTTCCCTTAAGTCCAGGTGGCACATTCTTATCACACAAAACTCCCAAGGCGAGCCTCCATCTCATCCACCCTGCTCCAATACGATGAGTAACATCTTCGTCAATCTCCCCGTTGCCTTGAATAATAGACCCAAGATATTTGAAACTATCTTTTTTAGGGATGACCTGAGTACCAATCCTCACTTCCACTTCTTCTTCATGCATCCCATCACTGAACTTGCACTTTAAGTATTTAGTTTTTGACCTACTCAACTTGAAATCTTTAGACTCCAACGTTTGTCTCCAAACTTCCAACTTAGCATTAACTCCGGCTCGCGTCTCGTCAATCAAAACGATGTCATCAGCAAATAGCATACACCATGGTACCTCCTATTGTATGTGACGCGTCAGCACATCTAACGCTAAGGCAAACAAACGGGCTAAGAGTCGATCCCTTATGTAACCCTATCTCCACTGGAAAATGATCCAAGTCTCCTCTCGCAGTCCTCACCCGAGTTTTCACTCCCTCATACATGTCTTTAATCGTCCTAATGTACGCCACCGGGACACCGCTAGCCTCCATACATCTCCATAGAACCTCTTGTGGGACTTTATCATAGGCCTTCTCTAGGTCGATGAATACCAAATGCAAGTCCTTCTTCCTCTCCCTATACTGCTCCACTAATCTCCTCACAAGGTGGATGGCTTCTGTAGTAGATTGTCCCGGCATAAATCCGAAGTGGTTCTTAAAAATAGCAACACTAAGTCGCACCCTCATTTCCACCACCCTCTCTCAAACTTTTATAGTATGACTCAGCAGCTTGATACCCATATAGTTGTTACAGTCCTAGATATCACCTTTGTCTTTATACAACGGGATCAAAACTCCACCACCAATCTTCGGGCATTTTCTTCGTCCTAAAAATGACATTAAACAAACCAGTAAGCCACTCCAAGCTTGCCCGACCCACTTTCTTCCAAAAGTCCACTGGGATCTCATCTGGCCCAGTAGCCTTACCCCTGCTCATCTTCCGCATCTCCCCCTCCACCTCTACGCTCCTAATACGCCTATAAAACCCAAAATCCCCCCGACTCCCTGAATTTTCTAACTCACCTAGCACGATGTTCCTATTTCCACCCTCGTTCAAAAGCCTATGGAAGTACTCCCGCCATCTACGCCTGATACACGCCTCTTCCACGAGAACCTTACCACCTTCGTCCTTGATGCACCGTACTTGGTCCAGGTCTCGAGCCTTCCTGTCCCTAATCTTGGATAACCTGAACAGCTTCTTGTCGCCTCCTTTTCCCCCAAGATCCTCGTACAATCGCTCAAAAGTTGTAGTCTTAGCCGTCTTGACTGCTAATTTTGCCTCTTTCCTTGCCTTCTTGTAACACTCCCTACACGTCCTCTTCTCCTCCTCGTCCGTGCTCTCCGAGTTGGAGCATGGTACCAATGCTACAAATTTACCTGGTTTACTGTAGAGTTTGGTAATTGGTTAGACTGCAGCTATATTCATGTTTGACGAGCTTCAAACAAGAAATATGGCACTTTAGACCTAGAATATCTTTAAATATATTCTCACATTTTAGAGATCTGCTGAAAGAGCATGCAGATACATTTACCAGGCCTTAGCAAATTTGAGAAATATGCCTCTCTTGATGTCCTCGCTCCTCACAAATCAGTAATCACAGAATCCCTGACACACTTGGGAGATAAGAAGAGAGAGGGAAGGTTACCATCACTAAAGATACTTATTTGATTGACTTTAATTTGGTTGACATAAGACTTTATACGTGCCTGTGTTTAGTATATATATATAGAGCAAGAATTCTCAGAAAGGCAAAATAAACAACAGACCTAGGACGCCTTAGCTCCATAAAGAAGTGTCACTAAAAATGAATAAGAGAGTAAGATTGCTATAGTTCCTACAATGCTGAAGATTAGGTATAAGTGGCTTTTTCTCATGAGATGTAATCCGTCCATCATCTTCTTAAGGAATTCATGGATTCATTTCATAAAAAACATCATACCAGATTGGATACTGAAAGTGAAAGTGTACGTTGTAGATGGCTTCTAAAAAAACATAAATACATAAAAAGCAGCCCATTGCATCGAATGGCACCTAGGAGGCGTTATACCAAACACCACATCGAATGGCAGATAGAATGGACCGGGAGTCTTGCTATAGATTTGTTCTACTCGTTCTAGTTTTATTTTTCTTCAAATGGAGAATCCTTTGACCATAGTCTTGTCATGGGCTAGATTATCAGCATTGTGTTTCTTTTAGTGTTTCTTGTGTTACCTATTTTTTCTTGTTTCTTTTGGCTAAACGTTTCTACTGATTTAATTTTGAGCAGGAAGTAGAGGTTTTGAGGTTTATGAACATCACTTTCCTTTGTCTTTTATCAGTTTTGCACTTTAGCGTGCTCTGCTTTGGACCCTTTTGGTTGCTCTAGATGCATATTTAAAGTGTTTTTACATGTTATTGTTCCGTTCAAAATCTTTCTGCTAATTATTGAACGACACACTAATGTTATCCTTCGCGCAATATGGGGTTTCTGCAGATAACGAGGGATTGATGAGAGAGATGTCTGAGAGAGCTCTCAAGGCTGCGAAGCCAGATGCATCTGTTGAAATTGCTAAACACATTCTTTCTCTTGTAAACTTTTCGTCACCTCAAGGTTGACATTCTGAATCATGCTTGCATTTATTCATTAATAAAGAATAAAAATCTTAGTTGAAACTTCATTTGGCGTATTGCTCCCCTTGTTTGCCTATCAACTACTACTACTACAGCGTTCAAAGAAAAATCTCAATTGTTTTGTAGATGTGTGGATATTTACTAAACTGAATGGAAGATGCTTTCATACAGCAGTTTTAATTTTGTAATTTTGCAATGGACTTTTGTGGCAATATTGAAGGCTCATCTCTATCCTCCACTTAAATATCCAAGCAAATGATATTTTAATTGGACAGCGCTAATGTATCTGCACTTGTTGTCATTGACTTTCTTTTTCCATGCAATGAGATTGAAGATTTTTGTGTTGTTGATGTTACTCAATTGCGTCTTTCACTAAATATACCAATTGGATAAGAAATCAAATATCTCAATTCTCAGTATGTAATCTGGAATCAGGATGTGGCCATAAGGGGCAGTTCTCTCTTTCACGTATCTTCATCTTTCCTCTTCTACTCTTTTTTGGGAATTGCTTTCCATCACAGTCTTTCCTCCACAAGCCATTTTATGTATGCGATAATATTACTACAATTTTTGTAATTTTTCAAATTTATGTGATATTTTTTCCCTTTTCTAACCTTTTCTTAATTACTTTATTAGTACTATTTATTTATATCACATTATAATGCACCTTACATTGATTAGTTTAAACTCTACATTTAATTAAATACTGAAATTAAAATTACTGTTATCCTGTGGACCGGACACGTGCACATACGTGTGCATGGTAAAAATTGCGCGGACACCCTATTTGGTCGCCCCCATTTAAGCTATACCCATTTTTTTTAAAACTTTTAACTTGTACCCACTTTCTAAATAACTTCAGCTCCTCTTTCCCTCGCTGAACTGAAGTTCACCAGTTAAGCTGAAGTTCGCCACAAAACTTCAGTATACGGGGCTGAAGTTCCCCAGTTACAAAGACAAAACTTCAACTCTAGAGCTGAAGTTTCCCTTAAACACAACAACTTCAGCATACGGGGCTGAAGTTCCCCAGTTACAAAGACAAAACTTCAACTCTAGAGCTGAAGTTTCCCTTAAACACAACAACTTCAGCATACGGGGCTGAAGTTCCCCAGTTACAAAGACAAAACTTCAACTCTAGAGCTGAAGTTTCCCTTAAACACAACAACTTCAGCATACGGGGCTGAAGTTCCCCAGTTACAAAGACAAAACTTCAACTCTAGAGCTGAAGTTTCCCTTAAACACAACAACTTCAGCATACGGGGCTGAAGTTCCCCAGTTACAAAGACAAAACTTCAACTCTAGAGCTGAAGTTTCCCTTAAACACAACAACTTCAGCATACGGGGCTGAAGTTCCCCAGTTACAAAGACAAAACTTCAACTCTAGAGCTGAAGTTTCCCTTAAACACAACAACTTCAGCATACGGGGCTGAAGTTCCCCAGTTATAAAGACAAAACTTCAGCCCCGCATGTTGAAGTTATGCGCAAAAGCGGGTACGGATGTAATTTTTTTTACAAAGTGAGTATAAGTTAAAACGTAGCACAAAAAATGGGTACGGATGCAAAAGCCACAATGTATTTAAGATACTGATGAAAACTGAAAGCAACAAATATGAGTAAAACGAGAATTTGGAAATTCGCAGCTTACGCATCAAATATTAATGCGTCTCATGTTATACTAGAAAATTTTAATACTAGTGTAATAAAATGGTTGCTTTTGCTCCATCGGATCTCCGTTGGGCGATTCACGCGCCGGCTGGCCTTCCGTCTTTCTCCGCTGTGGAACCCGCCGCTGCCCCACCGCAGAGGCTGAGGCCACTCTGCATCAGTAGTAGCGCAGGTGGTAGAACCAGCCCTAAGCCCTCTGTTTGTACGGCCGATGAGCTTCATTACGTTCCCCTTCCTAACAATGAATGGAAGCTCGCCCTATGGCGCTACTTACCTTCACCGCAGGTGCTCTACATTGAAATTGAACTCTATAATATATTTAAAGATTAATCTAAAAGATATTACTACACATTATTATACATATATATTAAGCTTGGAAAGCATCCTTCCCCTGTAATTATCTTCTGAATACTATTAAAATATATAGATATATAATGTGAAAATGTGTGTGCAGCGGAGCGGCAGGAATCATCCTCTGTTATTATTGTCCGGAGTAGGTACTAATGCCATTGGCTATGATCTTGCTCCTGGTGTAAGTCTCTGCTTTTTTATTCCTCCTCAACATGCCCTACTGGGCTGAGTACCTTGTGTGTTAAGTCCATGGTTCATAACAGCGGATAGACGATTTGCCTTTAACCTTTTCTCTTAATAACAGATGTTAACATCAGTAAATATACTCCTGTCTTTCATCTCGAATCATCATGGACATATCCAGCCTTATGGTACTGGGTTCATCTGAACTAGTACTTTTGACATGGAGCATAATTTATGTGTAAAAGTTTATTAGAATTGCAACAATTAATAGATATGAACACATAATTTTAAAAATAGAAATGGGATGGTTGTTTCATGTTTAACATCTATTTGTTTAAATGTCCAAATTTTATAACAGCCTGTGAAAATTAACATACCATCTATGCTTCCGTAGATAGTTTCTCACACTTTATTATCGTAAACGTACACTATAATGTACACTCTGTACCTGTCTAATTACATAGTGCAGTCATCTCATCATACCTGAGGGTGTGGTGCTTTTTCTGCTTTCTTAGATTGATCTTACGGCTTTCTTCGATATGTAGTGCAAGATACAAGCAAAAAATATCTGTATGAGCTGATGTGGTCATTGTTAAACTTTATTCAAGCAAAAGATATCTGTGTGAGCTGATGTGGTCATTGTTAAACTTTATTCTGATTTCCCAGTTTTTGGTTTGTCTTTGATTATAGCTAGATGTCAGTTTGATGGTTTAATCTTCAAATCAAAAACTTTGTTACTTGCAGTCATCTTTTGCACGATATATGTCTCACCAAGGATTTGATACGTGGATTCTTGAAGTTCGAGGTGCTGGCTTGAGCGCAAAAAATAGTCAAGATGAAGGTCAGTGTTAATGGATTAATTATCCCTTAGCATACAAAATCAATCAGGAAGCAATTGGAAAAAAATGTAAAACCCTGTTAAAAAGGCGGTTTCATTGCCATCACATTCATATTTGGGTAAAAATTTCAGGATTACAAGATGCAACACAAGTGTCTACTACTGCAAGCCAACTCAGGGAATTTGGTCAGGGACTTGGAGATATTGTTGAGGAAAGTCAACAACCAATCTCTCAGTTTACTGGTTTGCAAAACCGCTTTTCTATTACAGTAGAAGATTTCTTGAAACAGCTTCATCTGATTGGGAAGTATAACTGGGACTTCGATCATTACTTGGAAGAAGATGTGCCTACAGCGGTGAGGTGACATCTCATGGCATGGATTTTGAATAGATTGGTCTTTTATGTCCTTGTGTAATATAATACAGGAGCTTTTCTAAGATTATTATATTTAGTGCATTAGTTACTAGTTAGTGCTACTGTTGTTTATGTAGATGGACTACATAAGGAAACAATGCAGACCGAAGGACGGAAAGTTGCTCGCTATTGGCCATTCTATGGGAGGTATCTTGCTGTATGCAATGCTCTCACAAAATGGTATAACACCTTCTGATCCACCACTACTCTTGTATTTTCTTGTCTTAGTTTTGGGAAAAAATGGTAGCCCAAGTTAGTCAAATAATCCTTTGGATTGTGCTTTGTTTTTTTATTCAGCAAAAGGAACGTTTACTAGCAGTATGTTTATTATTAAACAATTACTCCTCGAGAGTCCATTTGACTAAATCTCAGAGCTAAAATCAGGGTAGACTAATTCATCTTAAAATTACAATGAGTTACTATAAGTTGCAATTCTCCTCATATCAAAATGGTGAAATTAGGTCTAAGTTTATTTCGTGTGTATCTTGGGAAGAGAAAAGTGCCGCCAAACATTTTGGGAAAGAGGGACAATATGTCTCACTTCATGCAATATATATATACATGCATCTAAATTAATGTGTATCAATTTACCAGGTTACAGAGGAAAGTGCACCGAGTTGGCATCAGTCGTCACTTTGGGTTCATCTCTGGACTACACTACTTCACGGTCATCCCTGAAAACGCTTTTACCCTTAGTAAGTAAAATGGAAGACATCATGTGCTGCATTTTAGGGTTTCAAATAGACTGCAACCTTTGCTTATCTCTAATGTGATGAAAAGAGGATTTTAATTGCTGGTGGATGCACAGGTAGATCCTGCAAAGGCTGTGAATCTTCCAGTTGTTCCACTCGGAGCATTACTGGCAGCAATCTATCCTCTTGCATCTCATCCTCCGTATCTCTTATCATGGTTAAATCCTCAGATATCTGCGCAAAATATGATGCATCCGGAAATGTTTGAGAGACTTGTCTTGAAAAACTTTTGTAAGTATGATCTGGTTTTCTTTCTTCGTCAAAGATCATAACCATCACTGAGAAGAGGTGCAAAACATGATTGACTTGTGCTGTTTTCTTTGTCATCTCCATTTATTGATTCTCTACTTTTATGGTTAGTCCCTTCCGGCTAGTGAAAGCCTTAAAGCGAAAAGATATAATTGGTTCCACCTTTGGGGAACTGTTGACCTGGGGATAACAAGTGCACACCATCCTAAACAAGATTGGTATCATTGTACGGCATTACACAAGAACAGCAATATCCAACAGGCAATCAAGTTTTTTCACACTGTTCGTAGAAGCATTTGCCTGTGATAGGTGTTATTATACACGAAATCTTGTTTCACTTTCTTAGTTTTCCACGGCTGTCGATTATCATGGACTGTTATGTCATTGCACAAATGAATCTAATGTTTTACTCCTCCAATCATTTGGCTGTCATCGCATATTTTCTACCTGAGGACATCAGCACAGTTGAACTCGGATAGTTTATAATGTTATGTTTCTGTTACTCTGTGCTGTACTCCATTAAAACTTTGAAAAACCGTTAGTTTAAAAAACACTCGCATTTATTGTAGAAGAAAAAGCATACCAAAAATTAATTTTCTGAAATTACTATAAGTTTAAGCATACCAACTCTCTGTCAAGCAGATCCCTGTCCAAGTATTTTGATGTATAAATTGACTGAGTTTGTCAACTGTTGTGTTGCATCAACCGTCTTTGAGACCATTGCAAACATGTTGCTTTGCAGTTTGCACACCTAACATCTAATCTTAAAGCCTTCAATAGATTAAAATGTTGCATCCTCCAAACTGCCCAGCACTCCTTACTGAATTAGAAAATAAGAAAGAAAATAGATAAAAGAAATCTCTTTCGGCTATTATTTATGGAGTATCACATGGTTACATTTATGCAGGCACTATTCCTGCTAAACTTCTGTCACAGCTATCAACAGTCTTCAAAAAGGGTGGTCTAAGAAATAGAAGTGGGACTTTCTTGTACAAAGACCATCTTCACAAAAGCAATGTGCCTGTTTTAGCTCTTGCAGGGGACAGAGACCTTATTTGTCCTCCTGAAGCTGTTTATGGTATATTATCATTTTGTGATTTGTTATCATGCTAACTCTCATATTGACCTTCTTCCAGTCATTTCTTTAAGCTGACTGCTAATTTTTACTTCCAATGTTAACGTACTAGAAACTGCCAAGCTGATTCCTGAAGACTTGGTCACGTATAAAGTTTTTGGTGAACCTCGGGGTCCAAATTATGGCCATTATGATCTGGTCGGTGGACGAATGGTATGTGATATTAAATGAGTTTTTCAATTTTTACCGAATCTACTACTAATAAATTAGTGATGGACATGATGCAATGTTCTCTTCTAAATGAACCTATTATTAAGCAGATGAAGTTCTAAATGCAGGCATTCTATCAAGTATATCCATATATAATTGAATTCCTCAGTCGACATGATAGAGTGTAGCTTCCTCTGCAACCAGCGCCGTGTGAAGTTGTAGCAGATTACTAACTCATTTATTAATGAATTAGCTCTACCACGGTGAAAATATTGTGCGACAGTGGGAGAATCTTAACCTTTAATCCTACATCGGATGCATGGGATATGAGATGGGTGTAAAGACAGGAGCCCACACAATCCAACTCTAGTGATAAGTATGTACATTGAGTTCCATTTGAAAGATAACTAGGGACCATTGTGGGTAAGAGGTGCAGTTTATGAATCATGCAAAATACAATTCATAGAGCAGTTTGCATCTATTTGCCATTTTGATTTTGCTCACAAAATGAAGGAATCAAGGTCCACTTATTTTGGCGAAAGTGATTGCCTGGTACTGACCCACTATTAAGAAAGCTCAATGCACTTCACTTAATAGAACTATATGAGATGGCCCACTCTTTAAATGGTAACATGATGGTGTCAAGTTTTCCATTCCATTATCTAGACCAAAATACCCACCTCAATAAAGATACATATATATCAGCTGCAGCACTTGTCAATTTGAGGCTCACAACTAGTTTCATCCAATGATTTCCCCTCTAGCAATGAAGTTTTGATTTAGGGGTTGGGGTGCAAATATAAACAAAGGGACTAAACTGCCATGAAAAATTGAAGTGTATTATGAAGCACCAAATCAACCTTGACATAGAATGACAGAAACTTATCTGCAATACATGTAAAATTAGTAATGGTAAATTTTGTACCATTCAACCACTGTACTCAATGTCTCAAACAAGAATCGTAATACTCTGTGTACCATTCGTCTCAGTCCATATTGGATTGCCACTCAAACAACAGAACCATCATTTTCAGTAATCAAATAGGGTAAAAACGCCCTGTAAAGAATTTTCTAGCTTGTAATGACAACAGAAGCTATACAGAAAGAACAACAGGTTCATGTGGAGAGGAAATGTTTTTTATGTCTAGCTACTAGACATGGCTGCAGATTTACAAACGGGGCAACTATTTTTTTGCATCAGCCACTGCTTTATACAATGGATGTGATAGAAGTGTCCACAATCCAGCTTTCCCATCTCATCCTCAGCTTCATATTCCTCCTGTATTGGGAGAAGCAGAAAGGACAAAGTGTCAACTGTTAGAACAACCAACATAAGTTTTCAAGAAAAGCAAGTAACAAAAATAATGTCTGAAGAGTTCTTTTTTTAACCTGACAGATGCTGCACTTCCTTTCCAATTCTGTGCGGATAAGAGAGAAATTATTCAAAAAGAAAGGCTTGGTCCTTCTAACACATCGAGCTATCTCGTCTTCTCTCAATCCTGTGTTGACATGTCCAATTTTATCACCAAGTTCCAGCAATTCCTGTTTATTTCAACGGTGATCATTAATTATGAGAACATGAGATAGAAATAAGGATGGCTAGATATACAAGGGAAATGACTTGCCTCATATGACATGTTATCCACGTCAAGTCTCAAGTCCCGATATCGATCAAGACCAACTGTTCTTCCTCCCATAAGACTATTTTGAAGCATCACAATCTGCAATCACACCCCACAAAGATCATGCATATTATCTCCTAAGAATGGTTCCGGTTGTTCCATGGCAGTCAAGCATAATTCCAGGAGATAATAGTGACGAAATATTGCAAACTATCACATTTCAGAAACTTAAGCAAACATTATCCCACAAAGTCCATGCATATTATCCCATTGTGCATTCCTCAACTCTTAAACAAGGATACTCCATGAAATTAGTCCGCACATGGCTTTCATTATTACGATCATAAAGCAATTTAAGGCATGGTAATTCGAAGGACAAAAATCAGATTACGTATATGATACTTTCCATAACAGAAAAGGCTTTTGATTCTACTATCTCTCTTAATCTGTAGCATCAAACTTTGACAGCATTGAGCCAATGATGCTCAATTCCTGTGATAAAAGGAGCACGAGCATTTCCTTGTGGGGCTAAGCATGACCTCTCATTTAATTTCATTTAGCACTCACAACTAATTTAAACAAGTCAATAATTGATATGCCGGGTATCTTCCTAGCTAACAAGAGATATTTAAAAAACTAAGGCAAAAATCGTTAGCAGGATGCATCAGCATGTAAAGCCTCTATACCAAGCTGCTCAGATTGCTGTTTTCCAGCAATAATCTGGACAAAAAGTTGTGCAAAAACCTATTTCCCTTCTGTTTCCTTCTAAAGAAAATGACAATTGTAGAATTAAAAGATACTCTAAAGAGTCGAGATCATTGTTCAGCAAGGTACTGTGGGATCATGGCTAGATGCTCCTGAGCACCGGAAAACATACTTTACTTGGACATTCACGCGCAAATGACAACTTCGCAATTTACATGACAAAAGGCAGTGAAGCGGTAAGAGATAACTAATCGTGAAGTATGTATAGCTCACCTCTGCAAGCCCTTCCGGATAACCATGGCGAGAATGGCGATGATGCCTAGATGCAAATAATTCTACTTGGGAGTGTGGTACACCAAGGCTACTGTCTATATCCAGAAAAGGGTTGTCTTCTGGGCTCACCATCCTTCGTACAGGACATGCAGATCGCTGTACAGAAACGTAAGGAAACAATTGTTAGATTTGCAAGAATTAACTTATGTAAACCTTATAATCAACTTTAGCAACAAAAAAAAACGCAAGCCATATACTCAACATTCATCTACTGACTCCATTAAGCTGAAGTTACAACTTAAATTCAAAAGTGAAACTGGTGAGAAAATGAATTTATGACACTTCACAATGAGGCAAAGAAATACAAAAGCGGGAAATACAAGCAGAACTAACAATGAGAGATCGAGCATAAGGGTCGCCAAACATGACCATTTTTATCTTTTTTATTATGTAGGATCAGTAAGCCTGACTTACCAAATTGACTTTGAGAATCAAAAACTTTTTGAGTGAAAGATGGTAAAATGCAATATTAGAAATATCAGCAATTGACAAATCTAAAGGACGTAAGCTACAGCATGGAGAGCAGAGAGGTAAAAAGATGACACCCTAATCTATTGGGAGCCAGGGGCGGAACTAGCCCTTCGCTTAGCCGGAATCATTATTTTGTGTAGATTCTGTATTAGTCTTGTGAAATTCATGGAATACATACAAATCATTATTTTTGAACCCATTAACTTAAAAGAACTATAATATGAACTCATAAGCTTCAAACGCTCGCTCCGCCTATGTCGAGAGGAGCTTACCCTTTGTTATTAACTAACTCTAAACATAAACAGTTAGCTAAATGAGATAGAAATGAGTATCAGCAACAAAAACTTTTGCCAAGCAATTCTCATGTTGAAGCAATCTATAATCAAGAAAACAAAACATAACAGTACCTCTCTTGGGGTAACCTTGTCATTTTCAATTCTTACCCTACCAGAGACGGGTCTTCTTGAAACAACACAATCAACAGAAGCAGCATCAGTAGTTAACCCAATTCCAGGACCACACCAAACATCAGGAACACCCACACAGCTCGATGATGATGACGTGTTATTCTGGATACCATTATTACTGCACCCAATACCTCCTCCTTTAACATTAACAGCAGAATTAACGGATTTGTTCTTGTTGCTGTTCTGTTTTTTCTTCTTGACTCTCTTGGAATCCCAGTCAGCAGAAGTTCTAATTACAGCAGGTACCGACACTTGAGATGAAGCCGTACAACCCAGTCCTCTAAATGTTGTAAAGTTTTTCTTTTTAGTGGAAATAACTGTAGAGGTACTGGTGGTTGTTGTGGTTGGATTTTCATGGGTTGGACTTGTAGGCGAAAATGGTGCTAAAAGTAGAGAGGTAATTGTAGGCTTTGAGCGAGTAGAAGAAGACAATATTGGAATTGGATCTATATCTTGTTGTTGGTTTTGGGTTCTGGATTTTCTGTATCTAATTTGGTCTGAAATTGTTGAGCTTTCTGAAAACACTACAGGCATGGTTGTAAACTGTAGAGGAAAATAACTATGGAAAATTCAAGAATTTTGGTATTTTTGTAAAGAAAGAGAATGGTGACAATATTTTAGGTGGAAGCTAAAGGAGAAAGGATGAAATTCAGAGAATGAGGATGTCAGAGAAGCAGCATTTCAGAGGAAGAAGGAGAGAAACACAAGAATAATGAAGTGAGAGGAAGAGGAAAGATAACATATTTCCTCCTTAGTAGGAGTACTTTTTAAATTAAAATATATCATTTTATGAAAAATAAAACCTTTTCTTTATATTTTCATAATCATATTAGTATGGAAGTAGATAACTTAATCCATTTTTTCTTTGTTAATATTCTATCTTATCTGAGATTCTACTAATCTTTACTTTAAAATATAAAATTTTACAAGTACTAACTTTTAAATATTTTTTATCAAGTATTTCCTAAATGCCAATTCACAGTGATTAGTGGTTCTAGAGGGAAAAGGTGAACCAGAAAATAAAGTGGGGTTTGGGGGGGAAGGAATATGAAAAGATGGGGTGGAGTAATTTTTAGCAGTTAGGGTTGTTTGAAAAATAATATATGTATTAATTTTGGTATTATTATTTCTTGTTTGGTAGTATTTTTTTATTTTATGTATATAACTAATAACTAATACATGTACAAAGATAGAATTGTCCTTTCAAAAACTTTTTCATATTCTTTTCCAAAGTGTTGGAGGGTATTTTTGTAGACAATAACTTTTTAAAAAAATTTATACAACGCATATTACTTTTAATATATCAACCAAACAGTTAATAAGAAATAATTTCAGCATAATTAATCACAGTATAACTAATTTTAACATTATTAATTATTCTTATACACTTACCAAACGACCCCTTGGAGCATTTACTGTTGGTATTATCCACCTCTTTATTGCTTTTCATGTAGAGCATAGTAGAATTAAGGTAGAAAATTTCAGTTATATTACTACATACAAGACGTGCATTTTCTTTTTATCATTTATATTACAGTTAACTGATACTTATTTATTTTATTTTGTGTATGTGTTAGTATTGGTTACGTTTGGTACAAATGATTAGAATCATTTTTGGTTTGGTGGGGATGCATTAATTTTGTCTTCTTTGTTAGCTGCGTGACTGACTAATCATCTGCATTGCAATGAAAATGTTTCGATTGTCAACTTTTGAGTTCTCTAAATTACCTTTTGCTTTACTTTCTTTATTGACAAAGTGAAATGGAAGGAATTCCAAAACAATTAGTGCCAACCAAAAGCAGAAAATCAAAAGAAAAGAAGAAGAAAAACAATTTATTTTGACCATTTTATTAGTGCGAAAGGAACATTTAACAAATGGTCAAAGGGAATTCAACTCAAGTAATTAGAGGAATCAAACCTAAAATCATATTCAAGACTTTACCCGAAAGCATAGACTGTTATTGTGAAGCCGTTGGCCTGTACTACAACAACAACAACAATAAACTCAGCATGATCCTAACCATGTGGGCTCTAGGGAGGTTAATCTGTACGTATATGTTACCCCTATCTAATGCAGGTATACATGTTATTTTCAATAGACTCTCGGTTCAGAAAGGATAAGAAGAAGAAGAGGAAAGGAGGGAAGAAAGAAAGAAGAAAGAGAAAGAAAAAATGAGAGATAAAGGATCAATAGTACCAAATAATAGCAACATGGAATATAATACCTGAGAAGAACAAAACCACATAACGTAATACAAATCTAAGAATATGAAGGGACATGCATGTTACTAAGACTATCGGTGAACAACTAAAAACTACCCACTAACCTTCTACCTTAATCATCGACCTCCACACCCTCCTATCAAAGGTCATGTCCTCAGTGAGCTGAAGCAGCGCCATGTCCTGTCTATTACCTCTCCCCAGTACTTCTTAGGCCTACCTCGACCTCTTCTCAAACTCTCCATGGCCAACCTCTCACACCTCCTGACAAGAGCATCAATGTTTCTTCTCTTAACATGTCTGAACCATCTCAGCCTCAACTCCCGCATCTTTTCCTCCACGGAGGCTACTCCCACTCTGTCCCGGATAGCTTTATTCTTAATCATATCTCTCCTGTTACACCCACAAATCCATATCAACATCCTCATCACTGCTACTTTCATCTTCTGTACGTGGGAGTTCTTGACTGGCCCACACTCAGCCCCATACAGTATAGCCGGGCGAACCACCACTCTATAAAACTTACCCTTAAGTCTTGGCGGTACATTCTTATCACATAAAACATCGGAAGCGAGCCTCCACTTCATCCAACCCGCTATGATGCGATGTGCAACATCTTCGTCAATATCCATGTTACCATGGATAATAGACCCGAGATACTTAAAATTCGCTCTCTCGGGGATAACTTGAGCATCAAGCTTAACCTCTACGTATGCATCATGGGTCCCGTCACTGAATTTGCACTCCAAGTATTATGTCTTGGTTCTACTCAGTTTGAAACCTTTAGACTCCAAGATCTGTCTCCAAACCTCCAACCTCGTGTTAACTTCGCTTCGCGTCTCGTCAATCAACACTATATCATCGGTAAATAGTATGCACCAAGGCACCTCCCCTTGGATGTGTCGCGACAATACATCCATCGCCAAGGAAAATAAAAATGGGCTAAGAGTCGATCCTTGGTGCAACTCTATCACCACAGGGAAATGCTTTGCGTCACCACCCACAGTTCTCACCCGAGTCTTAGTATCATCATACATATCCTTAATCACCCTAATGTATGCTACCGAAATGCCTCTAACCTCCAAACACCTCCACAAGATCTCCCTCGGGACTTTATCGTACGCTTTCTCAAGGTCAGTAAACACCATATGCAAATCCTTCTTTCTCTCCCTATACTGCTCCACTAATCTCCTTACCAGATGAATCACTTCCGTAGTCGAACGCCCCGCCATGAATCCAAACTGATTCTCAGAAATAGACACGCACCTCCTCACCATAGCCTCCACCACCCTCTCCTAAACATTCATAGTGTGACTCAACAACTTGATACCCCTATCATTGTTGCAATTTTAGATATCACCCTTGTTCTTATAAAGTGGAACCATCGTACTCCTCCTCCATTATTCGGGCATCTTCTTCGTCTTAAAAATAACATTAAACAGCCTATTGAGACACTTCAAACCTGCTCGCCCCACGCTCTTCCAGAATTCCACCGGGATTTCGTCTAGCCCCGTAACTCTGCCCCTACACATCTTACGCATCACCCCTTCCACCTCCTCTATCATAATCCGCCTACAGTATCCAAAATCCCGCCGACTCTCGGAGTGCTCCAACTCATCCAGCACAATGCGTCTATCCGCCTCCTCGTTCAACAGTTTATGGAAGTATGTATGTCATCTTATCCTAATAAGTGCCTCGTCCATCAACACTTTGCCATCCTCGTCCTTGATGCACTTGACTTGTCTAAGTCGCGACGGTATAATTTTTTGTCTCCGCCTTGGCCCCGAGCTCCTCGTACAAACGAGCAAACACTGCGTTCTTAGCCGTCGTAACTGCTAACTTCGCCTCTTTCTTTTCCTTTATGTAACACTCCCGATAAGTCATTTTTTCCTCCTAGTTTGCACTCTCCACTAACTAGCTTCAAATAAGCAACTTTCTTAGCTTCCACTTTACCTTCAACCTCTCTATTCCACCACCAATCCCCTTTATGACCCCCAGGAGAGCCGTTCGTGACCCCTAAGACCTCTCTAGCAGCTACCCTAATGCAATTTGCAGTCGTGAATCACATGCTAGACGCGTCCCCCCACTCATCCATGCCCTCATAGCCAATATCTTGTCCCCTAACTCTTGAGCTTTGTCCTTGGTCAAGTTACCCTACTTGATCTTAGGTTGCCTACACCCCGCCCTCTTCCTCTATTTTGTTTCACACTTGCATATGAATTCAGGCCCCAAATAAATATACTTTACTCTAATTTCCTTAATTAAGAAAAAAATTAGCTGCAACCGTAGTCCTGTCATAGTTATACTCATCTAGTTTAAGTGCACAAGATCGAAAATGGTTGCTTAATTTTGAATCAAGTGAAAACTTTCATAAACTGGTTGCAAATCGGTAACAGAAAATTAAAATGTCATATTCATGAGAGAGGTGTCGCAATTCTTAGTAATTAGATGCGTTTTGAAACGAAACGATAGCAACCAATTAATCTTACACGCAAGATGGAGATTAAGGTGGAACCAATAGCGTAAGAGCCAAAATCTTTATTAATGAACATTAAAATATCAAAAACTAAACACACTAAAAATCTAAAAAAGTTTAACTTATTAAATATACATAAAATAATAAAAATGATCTAACAATATAACGTAACGATTGACACGTCTTAGTTATGCGGTGGAACCAGAAATTTTAAAATGAGAATAAAAGGATAATCAGTGTGGTGTGAAATCACCCACAAGAGTTATAGTGAAGTGGTAAGTACTTCTTCATCCTTAATTAGAGGTCTCGCGTTTGAATTCCTGGATATGAAATTATTTTTGTTAGAAAATATTTTACCTCTCGATATAAGATTTTCCGACGCGAACGAGACACTGGGTGAAAAATCGAAAAAAAGTGTGGTTTGAAACTAGTCCAAACACATAGTATAGTGTTGCTAAATATTTAAATGGGGTCCAGAAATGAAGAATCACAAGGTCAAAGAATAGCCGTGCAAATAAGGCGTCAAGTTTACACTTCCTTAAGTGGGAAAACAGATTTAAATCATCATGTGATAACATAAAAGCTGTACTCTATTTTTGACCTAGATATCTTCACTGTAAAGCATGAAAATTCTTGGGGTGGGTGGAGGCCCCATATTCTTCCCCGTGAATTTTGTCTTTTCCACTCTATGCTGCCTTTCACAATTCTAAGTACAAATTCCAAATTATACTCTCCCCTCTCAAACTATTGGTCCTAATTTTTAAAAATAATTGTCTCAAATTATTTATCATTTTTAAAGTTTCAAACATAATTATCTTTTTTTCATTTTGCTTTTCTAGTAATAATTATTTTTGAAAATAAAGACAAAACGTAAATAAAATAAATATTTAATGAAGAAAAATCATATCTTAAAATATAAATAAGGATAAAATAGTTTAAAAAAAACTCTCCTAATTAAGGTTTTATTAATGGGCATAAAAAACACGATAGATTATTAGAGACAGGGAGTAAGCAAGAGGGTGAGCCTCAATGCTCACAGTTTCTGATAAAACATTACAGTTAGGAGGTAAAATGTGTTTTTCCTCCGAGCTACCACTACTATTACATACTACTAACTTCGGTTCACAATAAGTGATTTTTTCAAATTTCAAAAATGAATTAATTATTTTTTTCGTATGTTGTCTTTGGAATAATAGTGTTGGAGTATGTGTTAAAAGTGTTTATGTGAGATAGAAAAGGTTAATATGGTCAATTTCATTACTAATTAATGTTAAAAAATAAATTTCTTAATCTGTATAAAAACATCCAAAAAATCACTTATTTTGGACAGAAAGTAGTAATATTTGTCTTTCAAAAGCAGTTCTTAAGATATTTGCTTTAATTGATTTGCAAACACCGAAAAAAAACTATGTTAAGATTTTTGTGTTGTCAAAAAGGTTGCAGTTCATCAAATATTTATTATTTTTCATAAATAATGATAGTCTCTAATTAAAATTTGTATTGACTTTATGGTCAAGTGATATCCAAAGTGGAAGTACAAACTTTCTCGTCTTGATTTCTTTCTTTCGTAAGATGTGAAAAGAAAGAAATAAGAATGTAGTACTGTACATATGATGAATGCTTTTGTTACTTTTCGAGGCAGAATAATTTAATGAAGATAGCGACACTATTAATTATAGTACCATCTCTTCCTTCTACACAGCCTACAGGTATACTTTTTACAGCTAATTATTACTCTCTATTTGCCACCAAATGTTTGCTTTTATTTTAATTTCTTCATATTTTTTACATTGCTAAACTTCAAAAAAAAAAAAAAAAAAAAAAAAAAAAAAAAAAAAAAAAAAATCTATTTCTTCAGAGATTTTAATTATTTTTTGGCTGATTTTGAAAACAAAATCTTCAAAACCCAAAAACAACTCTAGAGTAGTTTACTAGTTTTTTAAGTTTTCCACTAACAAAAAATCAAATTCTTTTCTAGTAAAATGCATGTCCAAACACAATTTTAATTTTCAAAAACTCATTTTTTTCAAGTTTCAACCGAATTTATGTCCAAACGCGGGCTAACTCCACCAAAGTTCGCAAGATACTTCCTCCATTCCATTTTAGTTATGTTCACACCCATTAAATAATAAATACAAGATTTAGTTTATTGAGCCACTCTTATTTAAAAAAAAAATTTGAGAGTTGAATAGTATTAAAAAGAACTATTATTTCTTTAATATTAAGGTCATTAATTAAAAATAATAAACAAATTTAATCTTAAATTCCTAAAGTGGTAATTATTATGGGATAAACTTTTTGAGTTAAAGTGACGTTAATTGGGACGAGAAAGTTCTAAGTTATTCCCTCCGGTCCACTTTATTTGATATAAATTTATTCCTTCGTGATACTTTAAAACAAATATCATAAACCACAAAAAGAAATGCCCAAAAAATAATTAAAGTGAACTGGAGGGAGTGCAATTTAAGTTAAAGTACGTATTAAATTAAATATGAATATGCGATACATACCAATTTAAAAAAAGCATACCATGTATTTATTAATTTATCTCAATTCCAAATATGAATAATTTTTACTAACAACTAAACATCAAATCGGGACAACTCTGGAATTTTACTAATGAGAGTAGGGTTGTGCATGGGTCGGATCGGATTGAATTAGCATATTTCGGATTGTAAATTCGGATTTCAAATTTTATAAAATGCAATTCGAATTAAATTGGATCGGATCATATCAAATTTTAAAGTTTGAACCAGATAAATATTTTAGATTTTCGGATCGGATCGGATCGGATTTTAAAATTTGAACCAGATAAATATTTTAGATTTTCAGATCAGATTGTACACCTTATTAAGGTTACTAACAATCCAATCGGCTACAACATTTTTTAAGGCTATTGCTATTCACCATTCTATTAAATTCAAAGGGAGCAAATATCTTTCGTAGCAATAGGCAAAAACAAAAGTTTCTTAACAAAATAAAAAAAATTGAAATTCCACACAAAAGCCTAATAAAGAAGAGGTGTCATTGTCTATTGATAGGAAGGAGAGACTAAGAACGAGAGAGACAAAAGTAAGACTTAAGAGAAGCGAACAGAGCAATCCGAAGAGAGGTTGGAGAGAGACTTTAATATAAACTAAGAAAAGAAAAGTCCAAAGAGAGGCGAGCTAAACGAGAAGACTTAAACATAAAAAGTAAGTTTAATATTTATACATGTCCATATAATTCGATTTTCTGATCGGGTTAGATTAAAATTATATCAATCTAATCCGAATATTTGAACTTTCAAAAACCCTAACTATATCTGATTCGAATATCCGAAATTTGAAAATCCAAATAGGAAGGATCAAATCGGATTCACGAATATCCGATCCAATGCACAGCCCTAACTGAGAGTACGAAAATTAGTTGGGTTTTGCAGAGTGGTCCTCGTATTGGTTGAATGTACTCTTTTGTTACCTTTCATTTCTCTAAAAAATGGATTGAGCACTAATTGGGACCGCCAAAATAGTTTTTTGAAAGGTTTTAAAAAATTGAGAAATGAGGAAAGTTTGGACTTAGAAAGTGACCACAGTGCTTTAAAGCAGACTGATAATAATAATAATAATAATAATAATAATAATAATAATAATAATAATAATAATAAAGAGCTGATTGGTCTTTTCTTTTTGGTTCATTTTCTGACATAGTGACATTTGCCTTTTGACTTTCCTCTTTTGCTTGCTCTCTTTCCACATCCAATCCTTCTCTGTGAATTTAATTATATTCACTATCACGGTTAATAAAATGATAAACGTTTGGAATAATTTCACCTATTGCTGCATTTTTTGAAGTTAATCGTACGAGTCAATAAACAATGCTAATGGCATGTTTGACTAAGTTTCTTTCGCGTCAAAAGCGTTATTTTTTTATCAAAAGTGTTTTTAAAGAAAATAAAGGTGTTTGACTAAATTTTTGAAAGGAAAAAAAAATAATTTTGAAGAAAAACAAAAGCAATTTTAAAGAAGCAGAAAAAAATAGTTTCTCTCTTAAATCACTTTTGTGAAAATATTTGTTCGGTTTTGCGCTCCTAATGTTCTCTTTTGTAGTTTTCATTTCTCTCAAAAATGCATTGATCACTAATTGGGACCGCCAAAATAGTTTTTTGAAAAGTACAAGCATATGATGAAGTCAATAAATTGCTGAGAAGAGGTTTGAATTTTAGGTGTTGCACTAAATTTCATCTAGTTCGTGAATGTGAGTAGAAACGCGGAGATTGTAAAAATTGCACGGGCGTCCTATTTGGTCGGTTTCATTTAACCTTTACTTATTTTTTAATTTTTTTTAATTTGTACCCACTTTTTGAACAACTTGAGGCTTCTTTCTCCTCCTCCTTCGTTTTCTTCTTCTTCGGATGATAATGATTTTATATGGTGGTTGTGAATATATTTTAATGTAGTTTATAATATTTTACAATGGCAAACTGTTATGACCTTTTATTTTTTACTATTGCTTAGGGTTTCTTCTTCTTATTTTTTTTAATTGCAAAATGAGTGCATTAGATTTATTGTTGTTTTGACAAATTGATGATTCGGCTTTGTTCCTGATGATATTTGGAGGTTATGTTTCAAATTTGAGCTCATTTGGGGTAGATTTATGTATTAAATCATATATTGGATTATTATAATTCAAAAAATAAATTTCAGTTTTTTGGCAATTTTCGCTTCAGACTTATTGGCCTTAAGTTAATGAAAACGTTTGTTGCACTGTTTGGTCTTAAGTGCATCTAAAGTGCAATTTTTCACTTCATACTTATTAGCCTTAAGTGTACCTAAAATGCAAATTTTCACTTTAGACTTATTAGCCTTAAGAGGCTGAAACCATTGGTTGTACTTCAGACCTATTTGGCCTTAAGTGCATTTGAAGTGCAATTTTTTCACTTCAGGCATTTTTTAAACTTTCAGACCCGATAAATTCGAAGTTGATCGCTTGCAAACTTTTTTGCAAAGCGGGCATAGGTTCAATTGTGACCTCAAAATCAGGTATAGATGCAAAAGTCCCTTTGGAGATATGAATCCTTTGGGCTTTTATAGTTTTGGATTTGACGGGCCATCTATTGTTGGTGGCCTTCTTCTTGCATGACACTCGTGGCTCCACAAAGGCATTGTTACACAAATAACCGACCAAATTTAATATTTACCTTGTCTAGCCGGTATAACATAGATTATATATTAATTATTAAACAGTTATACATATGCGATACATAAATTATACATACAATATATATTTGTCGACTATTTTTAATTTAAGAGATCGGGTGAGAGGCTATTTGGGTTAATTCTTCCTCCATATACTTGAAAATGATACCATCATTTCAGTTAATTTATGAAGTCGGCCTTCGGAAACAGAGGTGGAAATTACATCATGCAGCCACTCTAAACAATTATTATTTATGAACTAGCCAATGTATCTTAAATTTCAGTTTATCAGTTCAAATTTTCAGGACATAAATATTCTGAAATTAAGATTTTTAATTTAAATTTTCAGGATAAGATAAGTACTAGCTAATCCCTAAATAATAGTCTTAAGAATGGTTGTTTATGTACTTTCTCTCAAATAGAATCGTCAATATGGACTTGATCCGCTGAACCAATCAAGTCTAGCACGTGATTTAGTAGGATTCAACAAAAAAAGTTTAAGCCCATTTAAGAATAAAGCCTTTTAGATCGGCCTAGTAAGCCCGTGAGCTGGGCCTATTAAAAATATTTTTAATTAAAATACAAAATGTAAAAGGAAATATCAAGCTGAATATAATAAGAACAATAGCTCAAACTCAAACTCAACTAAGGCCTTATTTGTTTGCACTTAATGGAGGTCTGAATCTTAATCATCCAGATCTCATACATTAAGTGCGTTTGTTTTTAAAGTCTGAATCTTAATTATTCAAATCTTAATCATTAAGTGTGTTTGTTTTTTTACTTCACAACCACTTAATGGGTCTGAATAGGTCTGTATGATTAAGATCTATAACTGAAACTTAATTTCATTAAGATGCTATCACATATTCATTATTAACTACCGCCACCGCCTACCATTATCAACCACCACCATGCCACCACCACCACCACCACCTCCACCAACACCTCCACCCCCACAGCGCCACCATCGCCTTCCATTATCAACTACCACCATGCCACCACCACCACCATACTCAACCACCACCACCACCTCTACCACCACCATGCCACCGTCATCCTCAATCATAGCACCACCATTATCGGCCATAACCACCCACTATCCCCACCACTCCGACCACCACATATCATTCTCACCCACAATCAACACTCATCCACCTCAACTACCACAACTGACCACCCTATCACCATCAACAACCACAGTCGACACTGCCCATTATTTTAATATACCACCCACCCACCACCTTTCTCAGTCATAACTACTACCACCACCCGACATTATTAACTATCACCACCCACCACCACCATCCTCAATCAGAATCGCCACCACTACCAATCACTACTAGCTACTAGCATGGACCACCATCATCAACCAAAACTACCACCAATCACCGCCTCTAGTCGGCATTCACCGGTTAGACATCACCACCAACAATTATCATATTTTAAAAAATTATATATTTTATTGATAGAATATTAAATTAGTTAATATTTCATTTGAATTTTATGTTTATTAATTTTCAAATAAAAATAAATTTTATACATTCAGATGTTAAAAATCAAACAGTCTTAACTATTTATATTCTGATCTTAATATACATCTAATATATTCAGATGTATATTCAGATTCAGATGTCTTAATCTTAATACACATCTTGATATTCATATGTGTATTCAGATTCAGACGTCTTGATCTTAGAAAAAACAAATGAGGCCTAAGTCCATCATATTAAAAGATAAAAGTCTTAAATTTTTAATTTTTAATATAGATTGAGTTAAAGAAAATTATGAAGTAAGTGAATAATAAAATCTTAACTTCATAAACTATAAAAAGTAGTAGCAATCTTTCTTCTCTTTAATTGTACGAGATAAAGATGATGCGTTTGTATTGGATATGCCTAAGTGCCAAGAAAGTTTTTTGACTTTTGACGAATGAAATATTGTCCTTCCTTTATTGTGTTTTATTGTAATCTATTTATAAAATATCTAAAGTTATTAAATTTCGCAGAAACTTTCAATTAATAAGAAGTTTTTGTTTGTAATATATATATTTTTTTGTTTGCATTTTTAGGTTAGAATTTTTAAATTAGAAGTGATGGGCAAAAATCGTGGGGGTCCGTGGCCCACGTAGTATTGTGGATTAGTCATTTTAAGACCATCGAAATGGTGGACCCTCCCAGCCCAACCTATTATGTATCAAGGCCCGCGTAGATTAGACTGGTTTGGCCAATATTAACAGCTCTATGTAGAAATAATGAGGTTTTTGCATCTATATCCGGTTTTGGAATCACAATTGAACATATACTTACTTTGTTAAAAAGTTCGCAAGCGTATCCAATTTACAATCAACTTCAGACTTATTGGATCTGAAATTAAAAAAAATGCCTGAAGTGAAAAAATTACACTTCAAATGCAATACAGGTCAAATAAGTCTGAAGTGCAACCAATGGTTTCATCCACTTAAGGCTAATAAGTCTGAAGTGAAAAATTACATTTCAGATGCACTTAAGGACAAAAAGTTTGAAGTGTAACAAACGTTTTCATTCACTTAAGGTCAATAAGTCTGAAGTGAAAATTTGCACTTCAAATGCACTTAAGGCCAATAAGTTTGAAGTGAAAAATTGCACTTCAGATGCACTTAAGGCCAAAAGGTTTGAAGTGCAACAAACGTTTTGCTACACTTAAGGACAATAAGTATGAAGTGAAAAATTGCACTTCAGATGCACTTAAGACCAAAAAGTCTGAAGTGCAACAAACATTTTCATTCACTTAAGGCCAATAAGTCTGAAGTGAAAATTGCCGAGAAACAGAAATTTGTTCTTCGATTTATAATAATCAAATATACAATTTAATACCTAAGTCTACTCCAAATGAGCTCAAATTTGAAATATAACCTCCAATTATCATCAGGAACAAACCTCAATCATCAATTTGTCAAAACAACAATGAATCTTATGAACTTATTTTGCAATTAAGAAAAATAAGAAGAAGAAACTCTAAGCAATAGTAAAAAATAAAGCATCATAACAGCTCACAATTGTAAAACATCATAAGCTACATTAAAATATATCCACAACCACCATATAAAATTATTATCAGAAGAAAAAGAAGAAGAAGAAGAAGAAAAAGAAGAAGAAAACGAAGGAGGAGAAAGATGCCCGAAATTGTTTAAAAACTGGGTACAAGGTAAAACTTTTAAAAAAAATAGGTATAAGTTAAATGGAGCGACCAAATAGAACACTCCGTGCAATTTTTACGAAAAAATAATGATGTACTAATTTAGCTAGTTATGTTTCTTTCCATTTTTGTTTGGCTTGTAATAAGTATTGTGATTTCTTAGGATTATTTGTTGCCTTTTAATATATGGCGTGCCTTCATCGACTAGTCTTTCAAAATTAAATGGAATTTGACTCAGGTAATTGGAGTATGTTTAACACCTTTCTCTCGATCAGTACAACCTCCTAAGAATTTTAATTAATTTGTCCGTAGGATTCAAACAAATTCAAAAAAGGTTTTCTTTTAATCAATTACGTAATAAATTATTAGTTAAGTGATTTATTCCTGAGAAGAGTTAAATAAATCTATAATGTATTCAAGGAAGAGGAAAATGTATACATTACAAAGAGGAAATGAGGAATGATGAGAATTATTTAATGAGCACAAAAACTTAAGTACTTTGACAACAAATTTCAAAAGTTACACGCTATCGTATTGTTACTTTAAATATAATATTTGTTTTGATTGTTACTTAAATTTTATTGTATCGTATCGTTAAATCAGTCGTTACATAACGATGAAATGTGCCACTTTATATAACATTCGATTTGGTTTGATTGCATCGTTACCTTGTCTTTTATCTCAATCTCACCCTTCATTACTAATAAATAATTTTATTTTATAATTTATCCTACTTTTTATATAATAATTTTACCTTGTTTCACAATTTTTTTTATAATATTGTAAATTTATTCTTCATATTCCTGGTGTGTGATATTATGAAATGATGACAAATCACACAATCTATTTAAATATGATATTTATCAAACGATATAGTATAATATAACATAATACGATACGATACATTATGAAACGCGGATAAAAAGTTATACACACATTATTCATAGCGTAAGTCATCCGAGGCTCGTAGCATAAGAAATGTTAACCACACAACCCAAAGTGGTGATATAAAGAAAGCGAAATGAATTAGAGTCGCGGTTACGCAAAGGTAGTTGGGTTGATTTTGGAAGAGGAAAGGGGACAGTAATGGACTCCAATTTCTTGGGCCTCACTGCCATTGTTACCGTAACCACTTTCTCTTCCTTGTTTGTTTCTATAGGATCACTCTCTCCTGCTTTGAATTCTTATTTTCTTTATTGTTTTGCAGTTGGGTTATCAGTTTATATTTTTCGTTATCACAGCACTCCTCAAGTTTGATAAAGTTACTGACTTTGCCGGTAACTATTATTATATCTTCATCACCTTATCTTGATGTTTCTTTGAATTTTTACCTTATACAAATTGAAAAGAATATAATACTTAGGATTTATTGAATTCAATGAAAGGTTCATTACTGACTTAAAACTTTAATGGCCTGGAAAGATATGTTGTTTTGCTCTTGTTGAGGGGAGGTGTGGAATGGGGCTATTCTTTTGAGATTTGGTAACTGCTCTTTTATCAGTGAACCGCAGTCTTGTTAATCTGACACTCTTTATCATACATGATAATCAGTATTTTATAGACGGTGTGACATAGCATTTCTTGTTTATCGTAATCTTTGTTTAATTACTGGAACATTGAAGCAGAATCATTTTCTGATACAATTTCTTAGACATGTCAATCAAACTCTTTTGGACGCGTTCACACACACACACACACACACACGCACGCAGGTGCATTAGCTTTCTGATTCTAATTTTAGCGATTATTGGACTAATTCAGACTCGATTTTCCTATTTATAGGCGCCATGAGTTCACTTATACTTCACAAGTTGCCTCTTGAAACAGTGGGATATGCCAAAATTTGGCCTTAGATTCATGACAAGGTTATCATTATTGGGGATAAATTTTAGATACCTACTACACTAATAGATTCTCGCTGCCTGTCTACTTTACGTACCTTAATCAATCCATTCGTCATGCACCATGGTAGTATTTTCGATGGAGCAGCTCCATTATGACTTCCAATCTCTGATTTAAAATTTATTTTAACTAGTTTCCTGTCAATTATTTTGATACAGGAAGTACAAACTTCATTGTACTTGCTATTTTGACCTTGGTACTAAAGGGTTCATGGTACTTTCGACAGGTAAGATATTGCATCATTTTGTGATTACTGATTTAACAGTTGGTTATTTTGTTAAAATGTTATTTACAGCCCAGGGCTTTGCCAGTATTTACTTTCCTTCCCCTACGGAGAACAAAAAGAAAAAAACACTTTACCTCCCCGGACTCCTTTCCTCTCCCCTAGGCCCCATGTACAGTTAGTCAGTTACCAGGAGCTCCGGACAACCATTTCCATTTTTGTAAATGGAACCATCTATTATTATTCTTAATAAGTTGAAATTGGAAGTATTGGCTTTAGAACTTCCTAGTATTCGACCAGAGAACTTAGTTTTTGAGCTGTTTGTTTTTAATTCCCACGTATTGGTGTCATTTCATGTTTATTGAAATCTGCATTGTGCTCGAATATGTAATTGAAAGTGCACAGGATATTGTTGCATAAGATTTATTCTGTTTGCTCATTTTGTCTTTCAGGTGATTTTATCTCTGTTTGTAGTGATATGGGGCCTTCGATTGGGGCTATTTCTATTAATGAGGTAAGGCTAGTATATACTATACACTATTAAACTTGTCTATATTTTTTCCTTATTTTGCGTAACTATTATCATCATTTACAAAGAAATAAGAAGCTAATATTGGTCCTTTTATTCCAGATTCTCCTGCTAGCAATGTCGTAGAATTATAAATCCCTATGTGATTATGATCCTTTCAATACTCTAATTGTGTATAACATCTTCCAACTTTGGTGCAATTGTCTTAATCATTTGTTCGAATAAATATACAAAAGAACACTATGATAAGCACTCCTAATATTATACTACCTCTATAAAATTCTTCCAATACGTTTTTTCAGCTACTACTACAATATGGCCAATCTATTTCCGTCCCGTCTGAACTTAAATTATTATTTTGAGATCTACAAACAATCCGGGAAGGAAGAGAAGAAAATATAGGAGAACAATAGAGAATGCTAAAAGAAAACTGGTTAGGGTGAGGAAGGTTAAGTATAAGGGAAAATGTATGGTCAGCTCACCAATAATGGAGAAAATTCCCGCAAAAGAAAAAGAACTAAAAAGATCCCGATCGAGAATTGTGCGCATGTAAGTTCTGTAACTGGTTTGAGTTTGTTTGAAGCTTCCATAATTATGTGATGTTGAATCTTGAATAGAAAGAGAGAGTTTGTGACTTCCTAGTGAAGATAACTCAACATTAAGAATTTTCAAGTTGCGATACCTCACTTCTTTATTTTTATGCATCTTTTCACATCTATGGATGGTCTATATAGTACCTTTCAAACAAAAAGAAAAAATTAGACTTACATTAGCTTTGTCTTTTCCCTTCTTCATATCAGGATATTACAGTGGGGGGAGGACAGACGCTTTGATGACAAACGCGACAATCTTGGAAAACTGGCAATATTTTGGATACTTCAGGTTTTGTTTTCTTTTATCCAAACATCTTGTAAGTTGTCTTGCTCTATTTTGGTTTTGTGCTCTCAGCAGAAAGAGATATCTCGCTTTGGTGAATGAATGTTTATCTTCCACAGGCAACAGCAGAATGAGATATCTTGCTTTTGTGAATGACAACATATTTTTTATCGCAGGCAATCTGGGTATGGACTGTTAGTTTACCAGTGACAGTTGTTAATGCAAGCGACAAGCAGCCTCCTCTTCAGGCTCAAGACATTATTGGTTGGATTATGTGGTCTATTGGGATTTTGGTTGAGATTACAGCTGACCAACAAAAGTTGGCATTCAAAAACTCCCCAGAAAACAGAGGAAAGTGGTGCACTGTTGGCCTTTGGAAGTATTCACGTCATCCAAACTATTTTGGTGAGGTTAGTCCTTTGAATTGTCTTCTTATTTAAAAAAATTCCTTTGAATTGTCCCCTCTATGGTGTTTGAGTTTGTAGAAGTTATTTTGAGTTTTGATGTCCGTGAGGCTCAACCTGATAGAGCTAGTGATTATTCGCTTGTTTTCTTGGTTTCAGTTTTCACGTTTTTCCAGTTTCATCTTTAACTAGACCGGTTAAACATTTTATATTGCTGTTCAGATTTTTCTTTGGTGGGGAGTTTTCCTGGCTTCCACACCGGTGTTGGAGGGTGCTAAATGGCTTGTTGTGTTTGGACCAGTGTTCCTAACCTTGCTGCTTCTTTTTGTTAGTGGCATACCCTTACTTGAGGTATAATCAGTCCTTTGTCTTACTACATTTGCCTATAAACATAAACTCATGCTGTTACATACCTAATTAAACAGGCATCAGCTGACAAGAAGTTTGGAAATGTTGCTGCATACAGATCTTATAAGAGAAAAACTAGGTTGGTTTATAGTTCTCAGTACTATTTCCTCTGATTATAAATGTAAAATGGTTAAATTGATATAATTACCGTTTCAGCCCTCTTATTCTGCTGCCTCCTGGAGTGTACGGGAATCTTCCTCAATGGTTCAAAGCCATACTTCTTTTGGAGTTTCCTTTATACAGTCGCAATCTTCCCCAAGAAGAGCTAAGCTGGTAAAACTTAAGTCTTGTGCTCAAACGTCTGTCCTTCCCAGTTTTTTCTATTTATGCATATGATATATGTTGGCTTTAGGTGCTTCTTTTCTTCAGTTTAGTGAAAGCAGCCTCTGTGAACTTCTGGAAAGTCAACTTATTCACTCTTAACATTTTGTTGATATGTAAATGTATGTGTGTCATAACTACTCGTTTGCTGGGACTCAAATCTCAAGTTCTGTAGTACAGAAGGTGTATTTTGTTTATCCCTTTTTATTTGTTAGATCAAGATTCTTTTGTGTATTCTTCATGAGTGGAAATATGGGTCATCAGAATGACGATTGCAAGATTTGTGCGTCATAAGCAATAAAAATATAGTTTTCTGATGGTGATTCTCTTTCTCTTTGTTTGTGTTGTTTCTTTTTTCTGTCTATTCTCGACGATTCCACAAGATATACGAATAATGAGATTTTAATTATCCTACAGGCTTGTTTCTGACTTATTTCCCCTTGAAGGACTTCCTCATTCTAGAAAAATGTCTTTTTTCCTTCAGTGGTTTCCAGCTTTTCTTTCATTTTTTCTTCCTTTTGCCTTGTATTTTTCAGTAAAGTTGAGTACATAAGGATTCGTCCTCCTGTACCATACTTTTGCTTGTTGCACATTGCAAATATGACCGACGCAGCTAGAATTGGTTTCACTTAGAGCCTCTGACGCATGTGCATGCGTGATTTTGTTTATTTGCAAGATTCAACTTTATTTGGAAGACATTGTTATGGAATTGTGAAGAATTTTTTGTTGTTTGCAAGGAATAGAAGAAGCCAGCAAGGAAGCAGAGCAGAACCGAAGATGAGTTGACTGCTTAATTTCTAGGATTTCATACTAATGCCAAAAGCTTACTAGCTGCTGGATGCACGCATGTTAGCAACTTATTATTCCCACGTCCGCTTTTGGCTCCTCAAATTCACTATTTAACCCTCCCCCTCACTGTGCATTTCTTTTCAATAAATGTAAATCTTTTGATCTATTTTGGTTGTTTTAGTTAAATGTCTCCAAACTTCTCTTGCTTTGTTCCCCAACTCTCTTTTGGATCAATCATGCATTCGTATAGTTGAGTAAACTCGTACTTAGCTTTCTTCTTTGTCATTGTAAGTTTGAAGTCTTCACTAACAATAAAGCCGCAGTTCAAAGTTCATATGTTGAACGCTTGTTAGAGTTTATTTGCTTTACCCCTCTCTGCTCCATCCTACCTTTTTTCTTACTTATGCCTTTTGTAGTGACATGTTGTAAGCAGTAATATTTGATACACGCAAAAGACCTAAAATATGTGTCATTGAAGAATGTATTTTTCGTAAAAACTTTTTGACACTTAACCATGGTCAAGTGACAAGTTTTCACTTTTAACTTTTAATTCTTATGGTTAAATAATTTGATTTAGTGACAAGTATTTTCCATCAATATTTGCAACTCTGAGGGGAGGAGGGAGAAAGTTATATATAGGGAGAGAAACGTATAAGCGTGGAGGTCTTAACAGTGAGGAGCTGTTCAAGTTTATTACCATATCTAGATCACTGAATTTCTATTTGCCATGAAAGCCATATCGACCTTTAAAACTTAAACATTCTTTGACCTAGATATACAAGGAGGATAATCCATAGATGTCATAATCATCTGAGGTTTGTTTGACAAATGGGTGCATTTCTATACATCTGTGTTTTTGGCTGAGGTGGGTTGGAGATACTGAAAGGACCCCAAAACAAAAATGATGGGTCCAACGAGCATGACTCAACACATCAACAAATGACATCACATGCCTCCCGTTTTATTGATATTCTCCAAGGAAATAACTGCCCCAGTGGAGTCTTCAGAGACAGGAGCATGAGACATTAAAATGTATATGACCCAAAGATGAAGGGATACAAGGTAAACCAGAGACAATAGTTTTGCGGGTGGATTTCTTCTGAGAAACACCATTCCGGCGCAGAAGATGGAGTCCAACTGCCGAATCAGTGATCCCAAATGCTGCCGGCCAGATCGCATTCTTTCTTCAAACAAAGGCCTCAGCTTTGAGTTGGAGAGCTCCCACAACCCAGACTCCAAATCACCAATTGATGAGGTACTGGGAAAATCAATTAACGTAGATTTGTTTTCTTCTAGCGACCTTGAAACCGCCTAAATATTATATGAAAAATTGGATTGAGCACTCTGTGAACTATCTGCAATTCCAATTGTAATGGAAATATCTTATTTAAGGATACAAATGTACCTCAATTTTAAGCGTCATTGTGGCCTTCTCAGAAGACAGCGCCTCAACCTACAGTAACAAGAAAACTTCAGAAACCAGGTAATGACTCCCTATTGGAAGTTAGCATGCTTGTGAGAATTTACAGAACTAAAAGGTAGTTCATCTGACAAACACTGCTGCTGTTCACATATTTAATAATTCCAATTTCACTATACAACAGCCCTTATGGAACTGAATCTTCTTCTTCTGCAACATTGCTTTTATGGTCTTAGGAGCACTGGCCTCCATGGCCCAATCAAAAGAAAGACTTTTAGCTCATAGTTCAATTGGACATGTAGGTCAGTGGCTAAGATAAACTGCAGTATCTGTTATATTCTGGGATCTACTAATATGAATGTTTGCATTTCGGCATATTGAATATAGAATAGATTCATTTGCTCTGTTAACCAGCAAATATAAGAAATACTAGACAGCCCGAACATTTAGAAAATTGAGAGTACGACTTCTTCTCAATAAGATTCCATATTCCCGTCACAGTTAATTAAGAGGAGGAACCTGAGCTTGTTTTTGAATCAGATGATCGGTCAATTGACCAAGCCTCCGCTTGAGCTCAATCTCCACTGCAGTTGGTTTTTCCAGTTCATGCTGTGTTGTCTCAATGCTTCTTTCCAGTGTCTTTGCCTGAGATCCAACAGTCACATCCACCGAATTAGATGAGTATAACATCATAAAGAAAGCAAAGCAATAACCATTATATTTTCGATATTGCATACAACTCAATCATGCTTTTGCACTCTTACACCAATTTCTTAAAATAATATCCGATAGCATCTCCGACATACTAAAACAGTGTTTCAATTTCATGATTGCAGCCTCTAAATATAAGTTATGCTGGATCCACCATATACAATACAAATACCCTACAGAGAAAATGGTCTTTTTCTCATAGCTGTAGAATCATAAAAAACATTTACATACTAATTACCAACACAATGGTTCGTATGGCAGCAGTAACGGTCAGGTATTCACAAAGTAGACATATTTTCTGGGCCAAAACCCAAATAGTAGCAATATTCCAACATTAAAATGTGCTAGCAGAAGTGCTTTAAATAAAGATAGAATACAGTGAATATACGATCCACTCAGATCCAATGTTTGCGAAGATGTTATGCTATCCTGGTCCTACATTATTTCAAAAGATCCAGCAGAGAAGTAAATTTGAATGGTGCAAAAAGTTGGGTCACCTTTTCCTGCAACAATCCCAATTTATCTGTTAAAACAGAGTGCTCTGCTTCAAGTATCTCCCTCTCCACTTCAACCCCTTTTGAAGCCACTAACTACAAGTAATTTTCAGTGAAACTAAAAAAGTTAAAAAGATAGGGAAAAGGAAAGCTTAGTTATCTTAGAGATAAATTTGCTTAAAGACAAAGAGAAGCTGCCATTGCTTACTTTTTCACCACTTCCCTGTGTCCTAGATATCTTCCTTCTCAATTCTGCAAGACAAGAAGATTATTAAAAAGTTTCATTCATATATTTGTTGTCAAGAAACCTATCTTAGCAACCAAAAAAAAAAAAAAAATTCACTTTTACGAACTATTTGTCAGTCTCAATCTTTTGTGCTTTTATTTTTTCCACCAATGGATCTTATTCAAGAAAAAGATGTGATCCTATAACAGCTGACAAGAAAATCGGCCTTCCTGTCCTATGAATAATTAAATCAACCAGCCACAAATATTGCAAGGCGATTTATACAATGTTGATCTCTCAAGCAGGGAATGCCAAATAATGATGTCATTGAACATTGAGAACTTTGACAACACAAGTTGTCAGAAATTCATATTATCACACATAACCACAGATGTGTTCCGAATACACATCCACAACACAAGTATGCGTATCACCTTTTTCTAACTAGTTGTAAGAAAAAATGTGACGAGATTACAACTCTTGACTCAGTAAACACACCAAGAGCATACCGTCGTGAGCCGCTTCTTTTAACTCAACTTGTTGGCGTAGTTCAGCAATCTGATTAATCTGAAACATAAATATTAAACACTAGTTTATAACATGCTTCCTTGACAGTTTTTCAAAGTGTTGATTCTCAAGCAGATTCAATCAGAAGTAATAATATCTGAAGTTGAAAAAGTAATTGCTTCATACTAAAGTCCAATTTAGTAATACTTTCTTCAAGCTGCTTTATTCTTCTAGAAACAGAAAAAAATAGGGGAGTACGATATTATGGTGCAAATAACATATGAGGTCTTGGTTCACTTGCTCAAAGCAACATATCGTCTTTCTAGGTGAACTCACTTATTTGTCCTTCATTCACGTTTATTGGGAACAACCTTTATTTTACTTTTCATGTTTTTTTTTGGGTGGGAGGCAGGAAAAAATTTAATGGCAATAACCTGAAGTGACATTCTCTCCCCCCCCCCCCCCCCCC
>ML398446.1:44285-57429 GCA_005239525.1 Nicotiana knightiana | reverse complement strand
CCCCAACCCCAAATTCACACACACCAAAAAAAAAAGGAAATAAAAGAGAGAATATAGATATTCCACAGGACCTAGATAGAAAACTGCAAAATGAAACAGCTACGAATAAGGAGTTATAGATATTCTTTACTTTTGAAACCTCATCACACATGATATCAACCCCCAAAAAGTGCGAGAGAAAATGTGTGATTTGTTTTCGTCTCATGGAAGCAAAGTACAATAGGATTTCCAAATTCTGCTCAAACAAGGTTAAAGTTTCATATACCTCTACTTCAAGATTCCATTGAACAGAGGCGAGAGACCTTGCAAGTTCAGCATTTACAGTCTGCAAGAAATAGCTAGGGCGTTAAAGTCTGCACTTTCAAATATATATGATTATCTGGAGGAATGCTTTGACCATATCCAAATCCGTTGCCAGCTTGCCCAACAATTGTACCTAAAATATCTAAAAGCAGAATGATAAGCAGATTGCAAAGTACCTCAAGCTTTGCTAATCGTGTAAGAGTTTCCATTCTAGTACTATTATGTTTCTGTTTCTCCAACTCAACAGCTTCCATTGTTTCCATCATTTTCGTCTGTAACTCAGAAGCCTATAACAAAGAAGTAGTCATAAGCATGGTGTTGGCCATAACATTGAAATGCCTTATGAATCTTTTCTGAAATTCTGACTTTTTAACAGTGAAGAATGTTGGTGTACGTAAGAAATGACAAGGGAGAAATACAATTTTATACATGGAAAGAGAAAATTAGCAATAGAAGAGGCAGTATTTTCATTCCCAACGTTCCCCCAAACGATTTTGTTCGTTAACTAATCAAAGACCAGATACAGTTTCGTTTGGTGTCAAGTTGTTACAATTGCAAGGCGATTGAGAAACAACGTATACCTTTGGTTGCAGATTCTAGTTCATGCAGGCCACATTATAAGAAAATAAAGGAAATTTTCTTCCATCTCTCTTCCCCCCCTCCCCCCTTTTAGAGAGTGGGTGCTCTGAGAAAACTGAAAACGCAGGTGGACCAAAATGTAATCCAGTCTAGAAGAAATAAACAAAGAGCAACTGTTGGAAAATCTTTACAAGCTAAGCCAGCATGGGAATTAGCATAACGGAAATAATCTCTTTATTGTTCTACTTTTCCAACTTCTATTTTAACAAGAACAAGAATAACCAAAAAGTTTATCAAACAAGTTCTTAGGAGACTACGGAAAAGGTACGATCAGACTGATGGACAATATCAAATGAAGTGATCAGAACTTTAATATGATACAAAATCAATGTGTAATCAGAAGGAGGAAGTAGTCAAGAATGCAACTAAGTGTCTAAGCTTATCAACATCCTATGGAGTTTGATCGAAATTGTCCAAATCTTACTTCAACACCAGAGACCTTTACATCCTTTCGGAAGAAAGTTAATAGAAGTCTATAAAAAATGGACAACTTTCCAGTCAAAATTATGTAACTAGAATCATAGAGGTTGATGCTTCTTCTGAAAGACTTTCCTGTGCCAAATGCACATTTTATCTAAAACTCCAGAACAACAACTTGATTATTGCCATTACTTATCAAAAAGAAAAAGAACTGATTGCTGTCACCAAGTCTTTACATCTTGAGTCGGAACTGCTCAGTCATGTGGTTGGGGTAGGTGAATGTGCTTTCCTCCAAGATAACAAACTGACTTTTATGATAAAAAATAATTGGTTTCCAGCACAAGATATAACCAGGAAAGTAAACTACATAACAACAGGAAACAGAAAGATCGAGTATTTACCTCTTCAACTTGTTGCTTGGCCCGCTCTTCAAGTATTTTTTCTAAGCTCTGTTTCTCCCCTTCCAATTTAGCAACCATGTCCTCCCGTTCTTTTATAGCTTCCATTGCTTTCGCAGCTGCTTTCTCTGCCAGGATTTGCTGCCTTCTTCTTCTCCTTTCTTCTCTTTCACGTTCACTTTCCGAGTCTGATGAAGATGTTGAATCCGTCTCAGAATCTGATTCTCCATTGCTAGGTGAAGAAGAACTCATCTTCAGAGAAGTTGAACTCTGAGAGTCCATTTTTTGTCTGTCGACCATAGCCTTCCCTCGCCTAATCCTCTTATTTTCATCCAGCTGATTCTTTATATCCAACTCCTTATCAAGATTGGCAGACCCCGCAACTATGCCAAGGCTCTTATCTCCAGAATGACTATTCGCTAGAGACTTCTCTACACCCTTAACATCCTCCAAATGCTCATTCTTCACTTTATTTTGGTCAACCTTATTTCCACGCAAGGACTGCACATTCTCACCTTTTCGCTGAAGGTCCCCTCTATCCAAACCTTCTCCTTCAATTTTGATATCATATGAAGTTATCAGCATTGTATTGCCCACATTGGTAGCTCTTCTCTCTAACCTGCTACCATCTACCTCATTCTCTGAATGACTATTTGATCCTTTAACACTCTTAACGACCTTTTGAGGCTTCTGACTCCTTTTCCCTTCCACACCCAGTAAATTTGACCCGGACCCCAAACTCCTTTGCTTTCTACCATCACTTCGACCACTACGGGCACTTCCCATGCCATTACTACTATTACTCGCCCCAGCAATGGCATTTGAACTTGGTGCACTTAGCAATTCAGTCCAATCAGTATCAGTAAGAGCACTGGCACTCGACTTAGGGCTCGAATCTATTGGTGTGACTGCCTCCTTTTGAGGCTTAAAATTACTATTGCTACCAAAGCTATTATTCTTATCCAGGCTAATAGAAGTTGAATTTCGATCAGACCTGGATTTCGCGATTAAATCATCAGTTTCACGACTTCTCTTCTTGAGCTGGTCCTTAATCAGTGGCTTATTTTCATTGGTTTTAGCTATATTTTCGCGATCTAGGGCATCAGATCGTTCCTTCTCACTCTTACGGAGTGAATCAGCTGCTTGCTGATCTATCTGAACCACTCGAATCAAATATTAGGGAAAAACAATTAGATAAACTACTACTGAATAATACTCGTAAAAATGAACAAAAATATCAAAAGTAATTCCACTAAAATCCTAACACAAATACAATCAATTTTCATGAGAAAAAAAAAAGGAACAAAAAGGAACCTGTTGAAGTAGATTTTCGGCGACTTTGAGCTTCGAAGAGATCCACTTAGCCATGACCGTAGATTTGCGTATTGTATGTCGGTGGAGATCAGAACAGTGTCTATGTACAAAATTGAAGCATTGTTAGCGAAATGCTGCTGTGAATTTTGATTGATTTCAGTTAAGAGGAAGTGAGTCTGAGAGAGAAAAGCGTGCAATGGTCCGGGCCGTTTAGTAACCACTTCATCATGAGTGAGTCGAATTCTCCCCGGTCCGAACTCAGGGGCAAAATTTTACTGAAAGAGGACTTGAAGATTTTGAGAATGAGGACCGGGGGATAATACTTTATGGATTTAATAATTGGGGAACAAATATTGTGAATTCTCTCATGTTCAATTTCTCATTTTAGAATTTGGAAACTGAATTTTGCAATAGTTTTTATTTTAATTAATCATTTAATCCATCAATCACAAATTAATTTGTTTACCCTTAAAATCGGATAATAATCAAACTTATAAGTGGTTTTAAGGACACGTGATTTCACCTAATACCAATTGATAAATATGATGATTAATAATGGAAATCAACACTAAAGTAAAGCAAACCAGTATTGAAAATGCAATTTGGTCCTCGAGCTTGGCCACCTTCGAACCAACTGAGAATGTATTAAAAAGTATGAGCTAAACTGAAGAATAAGAGAATTTAAGAGAGAACAATATTATATTGTTTTGATATGCGAGAATTGGATGGTTACAAATGATTAGAACCCCCATTATATAGTAGAGAAATTCTACTTATGGTACAATTCTAACTACGAAAGGAAATCCCATGATTAGCTAGGTAACCGTTTATGATTTGATCCGTTCCGAGATTTTCGCCATGATCTTCGACCGGTTACGGATATTTCGACTATCCGTTAATATGCTATCTCCGATCTTTGCTCGATGTCTGTTCCGTTTGGCCTCGATCATCATTGGCCTCGATCTCAACTAGTACTTCGAATTCCGAGCTCGGTACCTTATCCTCATGTCCCGATCTGATATAATACGGGGCCAGTCCTCGACCCATCATCATGGTCTCGGTTAATCAACAAAATCGGGTGGTCCCGATTTTAATCGTGTACAGATAGTCCCCTCATTTTTTGGAGTATAATGACAAGAAACGAATTGAGTCTTCGACCTTTACCCAGATTTGTTATGACGTCACCACCATGACATAAGCGATATAAGTGATCGAAACGTCCTGTCGATACAATTTCCTAGGTATTTAATGAGTGTTAGTTGATGGTCGGCCACTAGTAGTTTTGAATCGTCGCCATAAAACCCATAATTAGGCCTATTTTCCATTGATACAATCTTTACTTTCAATATCTTTTGCTCTAGTCTTCAATGCCCTCTACATCCTTCAAGTTTTTCATCTGCAAATCTCCAAGTTTCATCATTAATCCCTTCTTAAAGCACCAAATATCATTATCTTCATCCTTCTTTAAACCCACAATCAACTGGAGAAAACGTCAAAGACAGTGCCATAAAAAGAAGCTGCTTCATCATCTCGGTCGTCCGGTGATAAAACACCGGTGGATCCACGCCTTGAGGAGTGCGTTACCAGGGGTGCGTCATCAGCTCCATTGTCAAGATTGAGAAAACCTCGTCGGTCGCTGGCCGATGCGAGCCGGTATCGAGATACATATGCTCGATATCTGAGAACTTCCTTAAGCAAGTGAAGAAGGACTGTAACTGGAAAGGCAATAAGTAGTGATACCGGTCCCCGAAAAAGACATCACTACCCACGTGGAAAGATTTTTAAGTATTTATATTTAAGCCTTTACGCTGGGTCCCCTCGATCCAGTTATTGTTGATTTCTGCCGAAAATACCAAATAACCCTAGGACAAATCCACCTCTCTTTTTGGAGGATTGTTATTCTGCTATGATTTTTTGTAAGAAAAATTGAGGGCTCCTTTTCACCCTCGATCACCTTATTAGGTTGTACAACCCCCGACTCTACCGAGGTGGGCTAATAAAGCTCCAACGCCGGGCTACCAAGGCATTGTTTTTTAGCCTAGATGAGGACAAAGATCGAGGTTGAATGGGTCGGCTCGTTCGAGTGAAGACCTCAGACCTGATTCCGGTTGAGAGCATGCCGTTTCCAGAGAAATGGAATATGAAACGTAAGTACAATTCCACTATTAGCTTTTATTTGTTATTTTTTCTTCTTTATTTTTTCTCATCGACATTCTTTTTCATGGTGTAGTGGCTGCTTAGATGCCCGGTGCAATCCCTAACCTTGACTTCTACGTATGCTGAGCACGCATGGAGCGACCTGTCAAAGGGCCGGTGGGAGGCTAAAAACCATGGTAAGTCTCGTTCTCGTACTTACTTATCCACTAAAGTGTTTTTCCGAGCTTACTCGGTTTCCCTTTCTTTTGCAGGTCTTGGGAAAGACGTGACCATGAAGCCCCCCATCTGGTGAAGAAGAAATCATGCTCCCTGTCCCGAAGCCGGCTAAGGAGAGCAAGAGAAAGAAGTCATCGACCTCCGAGAGATAGAAGCCTAAGAAGAGGGTGGCTCGAAGCCAACATAAAATGTTGTTCCTCTGTCTGTGGAGCCAGCCAATCTCCTAAGGGAGGAAGAAGAAGAAACATAGATGACTCCGTTCTGGCTAAAATCGAGGGTCAAAAGGCCACCAGATCGATCGAAGTTGAAAGTGTGCTCCCTCGGTCTAACCGGACCCAAGAGGGGGATTCAATCGGAATTCCTGAGTCAACTGGATACGAAGGTTTCTCACCTCAGGGTGAGAAGGCGGCTGAAAAATCTAAGGAGGCCTGTCCCGAGATTCCTAACGATGAAGAGAATGTCCTAAGAGACCTACTTTGGGTAATAGAAGTTGGAGATTCCCCGTCACTTCCTTAATTTTTTGAGGGAATGATTCGGGAAGCTCAATCCATATCATACTTGTTTTTCTTGTCTAATTCCTTTTATTCTATCTGTGGGCCTCGGTGCTTTATCATGAAGCATTTTCTAGGTCTCGAGCAGAACTGAGCCGATACGAGGCCAATATTCAAGGTCTTACTGAGGAGAAGAATGCCCTTAAACTTCTAAGTGGGCATAAAGAAGAAGAAATCAAGGACCTCCAAGCAGAGTTAGCTGCGGATCAGAAAGAACAAAGCGACCTCACCGAGTAGGTAATAAAAATCTTAGAAGTTCATGGCATCGATTTGGGAGTGATTGCTAACAATTCGATCTCACAGGTCTAGCAGAAGCTCGAGATAATCGAGCAGCTCCATGGAGAGGTAGATGTGGTGAAGGCAGAAACCATAGCGTGGAAGAAAAATATAGACCGCCTTGCCTCAGAGAAGGAGGCTTCTCGAGCTCAGTTGTCCTCGGCTGAAAAACAACTCCAGGGCATGAAAGAGAAGAACTTGGCACAAGCCAAGAAAATTGAGGAGCTCCAGGCCCGGTTGGTCACCGAACTTGCAACGGCCAAATCTGATGCTGAGAAGGCCAAGGCTGATGCTGAGGCGATCGTGGTCGTCTACCGGTCTGATGCTGAAGCCGCTCAATCTCGAGCAAAAGAAGTTGCCGGTACTACCAAAGTTTGAGCATATTGGGCTGCCGAGCATGCCAAGTGCCAATCTCGAAGAGAGACCCTCGAGGAACTTCATGCTCGAGGCTTCGACCTCACTGCCGAGATTGAAAATGCAAAAAATCTTGAAGCCGAAGCTGAAGCATTGGCCTTTCCCGATGAAGATGACTCCGGGAGTATGAGAGGGTCCGAGAGTGGAGGGGACCCTGATGGTGAAGAAGCTGCACCTGTAGGAGTTTAGGCACTTAGGATTTTTCATTTCGAATTTTTTGTATAGAACCTCGACCGGGCCACTACCTAAATTTTGGCATATATACAAAGATCTTTTTCCCTTTCCGTTTTCTCTTTACTTCATTTCTGCCTTATGAAATTCTTGTTTCATTTAACCTTATGAAAATTTTATTTCATTTATACCTTATGAAGTTGTATTCATAGGTTCGAGGTTTAGGCAATTTGGACCGAAACCGAACTAACATAGTTTTGACGATCGAGTAAGTGCTTGCTCGAACTCGAAGTAGGGTAAACCTTAGGTTTTAATTGAGTGAGGATGATCTCTCAAACTCAAAACAAAAAATGGCCCTCAGAATTTGTATTAGGCCAATGTGGTCTTTTGTAAAAAGAATGGCTTTTTCCCCTTTTCGACTTGAAGGGTTTATTGTTAGTTATATGAAATTTGTCATGCCTTAGCACGAAATAAGTTCGAACAATTTTGTATCCATTAGGTTTTTCGGGGGTCGATATTATCAAAGTCCTTTGTAATGTTTTGCAATGCCTTAACACGACATAAGGAATTATTCGAGAGTCCGAACCATTTTGTACTCATTAGAGTTTTTGAGGCTTGTTATTATCTAAACCTTTTGTAATTTTGCCGAGGGTAGAATTTTTAACTGGTTTTATGAAAATATTCGAAGGCCTGTTTCATTACGGAATTCGAACGTCTCCGACCGTGTTAATTCGGTCGTAGCCTTTTATTTGGGACTTGCCTCTTAGGCTCATTTTCCCGTTTCACTTCGAGCTTGCTCGAGGTGTCAGTCCCCGAGTGGGGTGACCGTGGCCTACAAAGACCGAGGGTTGCCTTTAAGGTCTTATAGTCTTGAAGTTTCAATAATTCGTTCTTATTTGTTTTTCAGACGGTAGTCCCCGAGTGCGGAGTTAGTTGTTCGAACTTCCGTTATGATCGACCCTTAAGCCTGTTTTCACAATCGATCGAGAACACAAGATTGTAAAGTAAATTTTTCTAAGGCATGAGATATTTGGCAAGGAAAATTCTTCTCTTAATAGATAAATAGTACATGCATACATGTTTGATGTCAGGTCTCGAGCAACCTATATGGGCACGGTTCATTCGACTATTTGACCCTTACAAAATTTACCTATCGAGACCCGGTTGTCACGAAGTAATTTCCTTGCAACAAAATTTGACATCCGAGGGTGATCCCAGTATTCGAGGTTGATGGTAAAGAAGACTCGGATATTGTTGAATTACTCTAAGTTAGCACGAACAATGGTTGCCTCATTAAAAACCTTGCCGGAAAAACTCATTTGGGACAAAAACCGATCTAAGGGAAAAAGCGTGCAACGCGTGCTTTCAGACCTAAAGACTTTGTGTTGAAGAATCCTTCACCATCCCTGATAGAACACATGGAATTAGTTAGTTTAAAATAGAAATGAAAAACAAAGGTCATACCTTAGTAGTAGTATCATTTTAGGAGCGATACGTTCCAATTGTTCGGTACTTGCTCGTCCTTCATTGTGCCGAGCTTGTAAGATCCTTTACCAATAATGTCGAGGACCTGATACGGTCCCTCCCAATTCAGACCTAGTTTTCCTTCACATATTTCGAGTGTTGAGGGTGACTTTTCTTAGCACCAAGTCCCAATTTTAAAATGTCGAAGATTAGCTCTTCGATTATAATACCTTTCGATTCGTTATTTTTGTGCGGCCAACTGAACGAGAGCGGATTCTCTCCTTTCATTCAATAATTCGAGGCTCGTATTCATGGCCTCGTGATTCGATTCTTCTGTTGAATATCGAAACTTGAGGCTAGGTTCCCCGACTTCGACCTGGATAAGAGCTTCGGAACCATAGACTAAAGAGAACGATGTTGCCCCCGTACTAGATTTCGACGTCGTGCGGTACGCCCAAAGAACCTCGGGCAGTATCTCTCTCCATTTCCCCTTAGCGTCGTTCAATCTCTTCTTTAGATTTTGAATGATAGTCTTGTTTGTCGATTCGGCTTGTCTGTTCCCACTGGGATGATACGGTGTTAATAGAATCCTTTTAATCTTATGATCCTCGAGGAATCTAGTCACTTTTCTGCCGATGAACTGCTTTCCACTATCGCATATAATCTCGGCAGGCATCCCAAATCGACATATAATGTGGTCCCAAATGATGTCTATGACTTCTTTTTCTCTAACCTTTTCGAAAGCCTGTGCTCCAACCCACTTAGAAAAGTAATCAGTCATATATAAAATAAATTAAGCTTTACCTGGGGCCGATGGGAGAGGAACGACGATGTCCATCCCTCATTTCATGAACGACCATGTGGATAGAACTGAGTGAAGTTTCTCCCCGGGCTGTTGAATCATCGTGCACATACCTTTAACATTTGTCGCACTTTCGAACGAACTCTTTTATATCCTTTTCCATCTCGGCCCAATAGTACCCTGCTCTGATAACCTTGTGAACCAATAACTCGGCACCGAAATGATTTACACAAGTGTCTTCGTGAATCTCTTGTAGGACGTAGTCGATGTCTCCCTGTCCCAAACATATCGCCAATGGTCTGTCGAACATTCTCCTGAATACTGTTCCATCCTCGGCCAAGGTGAACCGTGCTGCCTTTGTGCATAGAGTCCTCGACTCCTTCGGGTCTGACGAGATCTTCCCGCTTTTACGTATTCGATGTACTTATTTCTCCAATCCCATGTTAGACTTGTAGAGTTTATTTTGGCATGGCCCTCTTTGATTACTGATCTCGAGAGTTGTACGACAGTCCCAGAGCTAAGTTCATCATCTTCGACCGATGACCCCAGGTTTGCAAGGGCGTCGGCGTCGCTACTCTGTTCCCAAGGTATATGTTGTAAGGTCCACTCTTTAAATCGATGTAGAGTCACTTGTAGCTTGTCCAAGTTGTTGATATCCAATTTTCCCTCAAATTATTTTTAAATTGCATATATACTTTCAAAAATATGCTTTCATAGAAATTGGTATTTTTCTATAATTTTTTCATATTTTTATTAATTTATTTTAATTTATCCAGTATTTTATATTTAATAATTAATTACAAAATTGCATTACAAACAATTTCAAAAGCATTTATTGATTTAATTTATTATTTACGATCCTACTAAGACCAAATTATTTCATAATTAGCCAAATTGACACTCTTTGGCTATGATTGCAATAACTTTGTAATTATAGCCCAATCATATGTTTTATACTATTTTTATCCAGTAATTAGTCATTTTATATTTTTTGAATTCTAATCAGTCATTTTAATTTATTTTTCTAAGCATCAATTTCATTTTATACAATTATTAGCTATTTTATAAATTATTTTATCTAATTTAATTAGATATTTAACACTTAGCCCCTTTTATTTCAATTATAGCCTAAAATTAGCCTAATCCCTAACCCAATTAAATAACCCAACAGACCCCCAAGCCCAAACCTAAAACTACCCGGCCCAATCCGGATTCAATCTCGACCGTTGATCAAATTTGATCAACGGTCCAGATAATCCCTTCCTAAAATAAACCTAATGACTACCCTCCCCCTCTCTCATTTTCCCCTCACTCACTCCGCCGTCTCAACTCTCTCCTCTCTCTAAACTCTCTTGTCTCCTCGACTCCCTCTGCTAAACCTAGCCCCCTTCTCCGGTCGTCGCCTTGCCGGAAATTATGGTGGTTTCAACACCCCAGCCTCATGGCTTCCTCCTTAAACGTGTGTCACCGCTCTTGAAGCCCTCAAGTGAACTAGAGGCGGCTCACTCACCTCCTATGATCTCATGCCATTTTTTCGGCCATCCATGGCCGTCCGAGTAAGATCTTACCACTTTTCGGTTAACACCAGTGATTTTGAGTTACTTCTCCTTTTCTCTGGGTTTTCTCTTCGAAACCATAACTTCTAAACTCTCGATTCTTCTAGATCTGTAACAGATCTATACATGTTAATTACATATTTTTATTAATTTATCCAGTATTTTATTTCTAATAATTAATTACAAAATTGCATTACAAACAATTTCAAAAGCATTTCTTGATTTAATTTATTATTTAGGGTCCTACTAAGACCAAATTATTTCACAATTAGCCAAATTGGCACTCTTTGGCTATGATTGCAATAACTTTGTAATTATAGCCCAATCATATGTTTTATAATATTTTTATCCAGTAATTAGTCATTTTGTATTTTTTAAATGCTAATCAGTCATTTTAATTTATTTTTCTAAGCATCAATTTCATTTTATACAATTAATAGCTATTTTTATAAATTATTTTATCTTTTAATTAGGTATTTAACAGCTAGCCCTTTTATTTCAATTATAGTCCAAAATTAGCCTAATCCCTAACCCAATTAAATAACCTAACAGACCCCCAAGCCCAAACCTAAAACTACCCGGCCCAATCCGGATTCAATCTCGACCGTTGTTCAAATTTGATCAACGGTCCAAATAATCCCTTCCTAAAATAAACCTAATGACTACCCCCCCTCATTTTCCCCTTACTCACTCCACCGTCTCAACTCTCTCCTCTCTCTCAACTCTCTTGTCTCCTCGACTCCCTATGCTAAACCTAGCCCTCTTTCTCCGGTCGTCGCCTTGCCGGAAATTATTGTGGTTTCACCACCCCAGCCTCATGGCTCCCTCCTTAAACGTGTGTCACCGCTCTTGAAGCCCTCAAGTGAACTAGAGGCGGCTCACTCACCTCCTATGATCTCATGCCATTTTTTCGGCCATCCATGACCGTCCGAGTAAGATCTTACCACTTTCTGGTTAACACCAGTGATTTTGAGTTACTTCTCATTTTCTGTGGTTTCTCTCTTCGAAACCCTAACTTCTAAACTCTCGATTCTTCTAGATGTGAAACAGATCTATACATGTTACGAGTTATTTCCATGTTTTCCTCAAAGATTTTCCTATTTCTTAAACGATTCTTCATTTTTTCAAACTAGGGGTTTTAAATCCTTTTTCAAAATAGTTCTCTTTATGATTTTTAGCATTATTTTATGATTCTCATCGTGTTTAAACATGATTTAAGCTTTTCCCTTTGTTCGATTCATTTTTGTTAAAACCCCCCAAATTTCTTGGTTTCAATCTATGGTTCTGAGCTTATTTGCGATAATATGTTTACCTATTTTATTATGACTACTGTGCTTTCATGAGTACTTCGTGATTTGAGATTTTTACTTCATGATTTGCTTGTTAGGGTTTCTGGCTGCAATTGTTCTTGCTTATTCTGTGATTTTACCTTATTTTCGTCCGTCAATGTTTTTGATGCTTCTTATTTTGCCTACATCATGTTTAGCCCGTTGATTTAGACTATGTTCTATACGAATTCCTAATTCTGTATATGATTTTACCCTACTTGTATTCTTAGGGTTTTTATTTTTTTGTCTATTATATGCTTATTACGTTTATCATCATAAGGCTAGGCTAAATCAGTACTATATTCTATTTGTGAATCCCTGAATCTCTATGATTTTGTTCTCCACTGATTTTGAGTATTTCTTTAAATGTGATACTTTTTCTGATTAATGATGATTTCCTGTAATTCAAACCTCACTCGAGGGTTCTCCTACTGGTTTCCAGAATTAAATTATTTCCGGCCTTATTATAGGTTGTTAAATTGATTCTCAAACCTTTCCTTAATTAGAACATTCTGAATTTGGCCTTGCTTACATGCTATATTCTTATGATACTTCTTATATGTTAAAATTAGCTCTTACACGATTCTCTTTCCTTATTTAATCACTGTCTATTACCGTTTGTACATGACTCCTTAATTAAAGGGAGTCTTAACATTAATTTGATACTAATTGATGTTTACTTCTATAATTGTGCAGAACTATTATTTTTTACCTTATTTTCTGCCTGTTTTCAAAACTATATATACTCTACTATCTCATTAGCACAAGACACGAACTAATCTGTTCAACTCTCTCTCACACAACTAAAAACTCTCTACTCTCTCTCTTTTCTATGCTAGTTACTACTGTTCTAAGTTAGTCGGCTGCAAGCCAAGGCTAACTATTGTGCATCTCCTACTTCCTGTTTGTGTTACTGCTTTCTTCACTTCACTGGTATGTTCTAATTCAGATTTCAGTTCTCAAACCAACATGTTTCTACTACTGTTGCAATTCATTGTGTTTCTAATTTTCTTTTACTTATTATTTTGTTGTTCAACATGTAACTAGGATCCTGAACTCCATTCACATGATAAGTTATACTCTATTTGTCATAACCAGCATGTCTTTATGTACTTGATACATGTTCTATGTGAAT
>ML398446.1:32473-43460 GCA_005239525.1 Nicotiana knightiana | reverse complement strand
CTTGTGATTGTTGGACTATTCCTGGTCCTTTGTGTGATGTTGAACTTGTTGGTGTTCCTTCCCTTTTAGTGGTTAAACTTCTTTGTTATAAAACTATTTCAATCAAGTTTCCCTCTTCAAAACTGTTTTCTTACTTACCCTTTTCAAAACTGTTTTCTTACTTAACCTTTTCAAAACTATGTCGAGCACTCTCACTCTACTCTTAGATCATTAAGTTCTACCCCCTCTGTGTGAGCATTGCCTTGGGACCCTTGAGCTCCCTCTAAACTTTGACACACAAAGGCTGGCCATTCCACACTGCACTTGCTCTATCTTGGCTATGAAATCTGGGTGTGAGCACTGCTCGGGATCCCTTGAGGTCCTTAGGGAACTCTGACACACCCGTATTATGAAAAGGTTGTGAAAAATTACTTGGCATTGAGGACCTGGAGACTTGGGCCTATTATGAAGGCTTCCTATAGTTAACTTCTTCTTTTCTTACTTTAGTTATATAATTCATCTTCAAAGGCCTGTAATAATTATTTGTAAAAAACTCTTTGGGGATGGATAGTGAAAAGGGATGGGTACTATGCATGCTATAGTTATTAAAGGGTAGAAACATGTCCTTATGTTTATATTCTTGATTGTGCAATAGAAACCACGTTTAGGATTCATGGATGCACTAGAAACCATGCCTCTTAGGTCTTTTGTCTATTGTTTTCAGCATATGCATATCACTTATAAATTTCTGTGTTAAAACATGTTAATAATTGGTACTTTGCCATTATGTCATACGCAACCATGTTTAAGTTATCATGCTGCATTAGAAATCATGCCTTAGGGTCATATTTACTCAAAACACACCTAGTTTAAATATATGTGTCTAAAACAGTCCATATTCTAATAAGCTGGAAATCGGTCTTTGGTAAACACTTAGAATCACATGCTATAGGATTGGTAATCTGAAACCATTTTAACAAAGTTGTACAACTGCTGCATGTTATTTTACGCCTAGGCAAGTCTTAGGTAATCAACCATAAAAGAAATAAAACCAGAACTGTCCTTTGTGATTAGTGTTCAACTGTCAGCATGTTTAAAACCAGTAGGCAAGCCTGATTAAGGCTTCCTCTCTAAGTTATGCAATAAATCTGTCTTTGTGTTATCACTTAGATACCATGCTTAGGATCTGAACCTGAATCAGGACCTTAACTGTGTATGAGTCATGATGTTTATGTGTACTATGTGTGGAGGTATACTTGAGCCTTTTATTTGCTTTCCATGATCCCCTTAATTGAAGTCCTACATGTTTTATTATGTGTCGCCTTAGTAATTTTTACCTTTAAAACCTGAGGGTCTTCCTAGCACCTCCCTTATAGGATAAAAGTCCTAAATTCCTCCGGGACTGATAGGAAGGGACGGGTAACAACATACAATAGAGGTCGAGACCAACACTCGATTTAGTTACTTTCACGGGGTGGGAAAGGGTAGAATATGGATATGATGACCGGTGCGCTAATACCACGTGTAGCCCCTCTTCGAGGAGTGTCATACCGGGTATTGCATTGATGTGATCCATATTATTATAAACCTAAGATACCCTTTATATGCTTAGATCGTAATCCTTTCAAAATATAACCTTCTTTACTATTTTCAAACATCTGCATGCGTAAGACTTAAAATCCCCTCTTATTTGAGCCTTTATTTGTTTGTTTGATAAGCCGTACAAATTCACAAAAGCCATTTGGCCGGGAACCACACTTGTGGATCCTGAGGGGTGCCTAACACCTTCCCCTTAGGATAATTTCAATCCCTTACCCTATCTCTGGTTCACAACGTAGTTGTAAATGAACCCCTTTGGTGTCCTAACGCACCTTTAAAAATCGTTAGGTGGAGACTCTTAAAAACACAAACCCCTTTCCCAAAAGGAAAGAGTTGTCTCAATCGAATATCATAAACTCAATCTCCGCGAGGAAAAAGGGGGCGGCGACAGCATGGCGACTCTGCTGGGGATTATAGGCTTTTACCATTACAAAGCGCTTTGTGAATTTGTCCGAGTATGATTTGTTATATATTTGCTCCTTTCTTTTTTCCCCTTATATGTGTTATTAATTGTTTATCTCTTTCGAATATTTATTCCTTCCAAAGGCAAAACTGACATGTTTCTTTGTTTTCCTTTGTAACCGTTTTAAATCATAACTGTTGTATTTACCGCTTTCCTAACGTGCAAATACATGACAACATGTTTTTAATGCTTATTTATTATTGCATAATCATGCTCAACATTCATACTCCACTCGTGCCAAACAAAATATTATAGCAACGCTTGATGAGTGGTTGCGCTCTTCCTATATTATTACCCCTAAATTCGAAAAGGCTTATTTGCGGTAAAACTAGTCGATCAGCGGTGCAGTTGACGGTTCCGTTCCTTTCCCCCTTAAGTTATCCGCTCGAGGGTACCAGTCTAAAACCCCATAGAAACCTTACTCCGTTATGTTGTTTCATGCATCATGGTCAAACCTAGCCAGGCTAAAGTGTGGTCCGCACGATAGCTTTTAAGATTGCCTTATCCAAAAGTCCACTGAGTTTCCCTAAACCCATACGGACATCATCACGTTCTGTGCATTTATTTGGAGAACTAAATGCTTTATGCTAATTGTTGATGTTAAATAGTCGAGTCTGGTGGGGGTCAGGGTCTAATCCTGTTTGCCTTGCAAAAATATGAGGCATGAAGTCCCCAGATTCGGCATGGTCTCCAATATCTATCCAAGATTGCTAAGTTGGTGGGAAGATTTGCATTCTAATGACAAAACTCTCGTCAGAAAATACTTGGGAAATCTACCATCTCTCCTAGAAATCCAGCCTAACAACATGATAATAGAGGCTGCTACCCTGTTATAGGATTGTGAAAAGTCCGTGTTCCGCTTTGGGGACATTGAAATGACACCTTTGCTGGAGGAAATAGGAGGACTGGCTGGCCTAGTATGGGAAACCCCGGGGTTGCTAATGCCTGAGAACCGCACAGGCAAAGGTTTCCTCAAAATGATGGGTCTGAGGAAGAATGCAAAATTGGTATGCTTAAAGGAGTCATACATCCCTTTTGACTATTTGTACGAAAGGTACGACCACAACAAATCATACCGTACCTACCACGACAAGTTTTCCATCACATCCTTGGGATACATCCATCGTAGAGTATTCGTCTTCATGTTTTGCTTCTTGGGTCTGATTGTGTTTCCAATGAAGAAGTAGAGAATCCACACTAGACTGACCATGGTAACCAAGACACTAATGGAAGGAATTGGTGGGCAAAATTTCAGCATTGTGTCCATGATCATTGTAGACATATATCGAGCCTTGGAAGCAAGTCATACCCAGGGTCGACAAGATGAGCCATCTTCGAGCTGACTTCCAAAATGACGGTGCATATCAAACATGTGAAGTATTAGGAAGGTTGATTGTAAGTGTGGTAGACAGATATGCACCGTTCCTAATACCTCCACTCACATATCAACCAACCCCAAGTTACCAAGCACCCTCACCCTCATACCAAGCTCCACCACCCACTTATCAATCACCTCCACCACCGACATATCAACCTGCTTCACCCAGATACTCTCAACCCGCTCCTGTCTACCACACTTACAATTCTCAACCATCCCATTTCAAATCACCCCTTGCACGCTAAAACTTCCCTAGACCTCGTCCTAGTTTTAATCACAGACCTCCGAAATAGTATACCGCCATCGCTGAACCCATCGACCAGCTGTATGACAAGCTCAAAGTTGATGGTTATGTCACCCCCATCACTGCTGCAACCCCTGAGAATCCTTCTCAATGGGTCAACCCAAATAAGTCCTGTGCATACCACTCCGGCATGAAAGGACACACCATCGATGAATGTCGCTCTTTGAAGGACAAAATACAGTCCTTGATTGACAACAAGGTCATCATGGAAAAGGAATCCACTCCAAATGTCCGCAACAATCCTCTTTCGGACCATAAGGGTGGAGGCATCCACTTGATTGAAATAGAAGACGACTGGGTCCCCGAGGGGTCAATCGGGTTGATCGTGGAAGGCGATGACCCAAAGAAGCCAGCGGTTACTCTTAACCCAATCATAGTCCAGATTCAACCATCTGCGGATGCTGAGGTAGATATATCCGTACCTCTCGAGTATGAAGCGACGCTACCCGCAAAGACACCGGTACCAATTGAATTGAGTTTGTGTCTCTGGCAAATGCACCTGCACCATTTGAGGTTGCCACCTTACCACCCCAGGCACATGTTTCATTTGAAGTGAGGGTAGCTGCTTCAATCACGTTGGCGATATCGACCACGCCACCTTTCTATACAAATGCTATCCCTTGGTACTTCACAGCCGAGGCGAGAAGGAAAGGCAAGATCAAGACTGAAGAAGCTGTCGCAGCGCAGGGTATGGAAAGAACTGGCAGAGTCTATACCCCTGAACATCTGGCTGAATCAAGCAAGCAGGCTTCCAACTAGCCTCCCCTTAGTGAGACATGCCCAGATGACCTTTGGAGGAAAGTACAGGCTAAGGAGTATTTAGTCATCGACCAGCTGAACAAGACGCCAGCACAAATATCCATCCTCTCTTTGCTATAGAATTCCGAGACGCACAAGAGTGCTTTGTTGAAGGTGTTGAACGAAGCGTATGTACCAAACAACATCACTAGTGGAGAAATGGCTAATATGGTGGGCCAAGTGTTGGAGAGTCACAAGATCACTTTCCATGAGGACGAGCTGCCTCCTGAAGGGTTGGGCCATAACAAAGCACTTCACATCACTGTGCAATACGAAGATTATTTCATCACCAGAATCCTGATCGATAGGGGGATCCAGTCATAACATCTGTCCGCTGATAACGCTCAAGAAATTGGGTAAAGGGCTGCATGAGATAAAGGATGGAGCGATCAACGTGAAAGCCTTCGATGGATCTCAGAGGTCCACCATTGGTGAGATCAGCCTATGCCTGCAAATGGGGCCAACCTGGTTCGAGGTGGACTTCCAAGTGATAGATGTGCCAGCGTCCTACAATCTGTTATTGGGATGACCCTGGATCCATGCTGTTGGGGCCGTAGCATCAACGCTACATCAGGCAGTGAAGCTCGAGTGGAACCACCAAGAGGTGATTATTCATGGTGACGGTAGCAACCCTATTTACAGTCGCCAGACTATCCCAGTGATTGAAGGAAGAAGGAAGCCAAGCGGGGAAACCTACCACCGTATTGAACGAGTCAACGCAATAGACAAGGACAAATGGTGGGATATCAAGATCGATAGCATTCTAAATTGGAAAGGATACGAGCCAGGTAAAGGGCTCGGCAAGATCCTCCAAGGAATCACGAAACCCATAAAGATCAAGAAACACGGTACAACCTTCGGTTTGGGATATGAGTACACCTGGCAGGAATTCAACAACTGGTCGCCACCTTGGCGCGGTCCTTATTACCTTTTGGAGCAGCCAATACCACATCTGGAGCAGACTTTCCAACAGGCCGACATTATCTATGGATCAGACGAAGAAGAAGCACTTGCAGCAATGAGGAGGTTGTTCCTGTAGGACAATGATATGGACTGTTGTGTTGTTCTCGAGGAGGGAGGGGAGGAAGGACCTTCCATACAGGAAGTGAGCAGAGGGACATACCTCAAGAACTGGACTGTCAGGACGACCAAATCCCGACGAGCCTCGGGGTAGCAAGGCTAAAACAATCATTACTTACTGTTTTATTTACTAAAATAATTTTCCCTTTTCGCATTTTTTAATTCCTGCAATAAGATCCTCAATGTTCGAAACAATTATCCAATTTATCAAAAGCATTCTCTAATTTTTCTTATGAATCAAATATTTATTGCTATTGTTTTCTCTCATTACTTTATCTATACATCATTACTATTACTTGTCTTGATGAACAAATGACTGTGACATGCAACGAGGCAACGCAACAAATGGACATTGATTCAGAGGAAGATGATATACCCGATGAGATTGTCAAGGAAGTTGAAAACTTTGAGAATAGACCTAAGTCCAACCTGGACGAGACTGAAGTTATCAACCTGGGAGATTTGGAAAACGTCAAGGAAACACGAATCAACATTAATTTGTCACCATTAGAAAAGGAAGAGTACACAGAGTTCTTGAAAGAGTATGAGGACATATTCGCCTGGTCGTATGATGACATGACTGGTCTGAGTACGTCTATTGTTTCTCACAAATTGCCAACCAATCCAATGTGTCCGCCGGTAAAGCAAAAGCTTGGGAAGTTCAAACCCGACATGAGTTTGAAAATCAAAGAAGAAGTCACCAAGCAGATCAACGCCAAGGTTCTCAGGGTAGTTGAGTACCCGACATGGTTAGCCAACATTGTGCCAGTACCAAAGAAGGATGGAAAGGTCAGAGTCTGTGTCGACTACCGGGATCTCAACCGGGCTAGTCTGAAAGACGACTTCCTCTTTGCCAAATATACACATCCTGATTGACAATTGTGCCAAGCATGAGCTACATCCATTCATGGATTGCTTCACTGGTTACCATCAGATCTGGATGGATGTGGAAGATGCTGAGAAAATGACTTTCATTACGCCGTGGGGAGTGTACTGTTACAAGATGATGCCATTCGGTCTGAAGAATGCAGGGGCCACCTATATGAGGGCTATGACCACCATCTTCCCCGACATGATTCACAAGGAGATTTAGGTATACGTGGATGATGTTATTATCAAATCGAGGAGAGCCACCGACCACATAGAAGATTTGAGTAAGTTCTTCAAAAGATTGCGGATTGGATCCGTCAAAGGTCAAAGCCATTCAAGAACTACCACCGCCAAGGAACAAGAAAGATGTGATGAGTTTCTTGGGGAGACTTAATTACATCAGCCGATTCATAGCACAGTCTACAGTTATCTGTGAGCCAATCTTCAAGATGCTGAAGAAGGACGCCGCAAAAAAGTGGTCTGATGATTGTCAAAAGGCTTTCGACAAATCAAGGCATACCTGTCAACACCACCAGTCTTAGTACCGCCTGAGCCATGTAGACCTCTGTTACTCTACCTTGCAGTGTTAGATGGAGCTTTCAGCTGCGTTCTAGGGCAGCACGATGAAACAGGAAGAAAGGAGCAAGCCATTTATTATTTCAGCAAGAAGTTCACTCCGTACGAGGCCATATATTCTCTATTGGAACGCACTTGTTGTGCTTTGACTTGGGTAGCTCAGAAGCTGAGGCATTACTTCTGTGCCTACACAACGTATCTCATAACGAGAATGGATCCATTGAAGTACATCTTTCAGAAGCCCATGCCCACTGGCAAGCTATCCAAGTGGAAAATCCTACTGAGTGAGTTCGACATTGTTTACGTGACTCAGAAAGCGGTCAAGGGACAGGCTCTGGCAGACCACCTTGCTGAAAACCCTGTGGACGCAGAATACGGACCTCTGAAAACGTATTTTCCTGATGAAGAGGTATCATTCATAGGAGAAGACATTACAGAATCCTATGCCGGTTGGAGAATGTTCTTCGATGGAGCAGCGAACTTCAAGAGAATTGGCATTGGAACAGTCCTAATATCAGAAACCGGTTAGCATTATCCGGTATCTGCCAAACTCAGATTCCCCTGCACCAACAATATGGCAGTGTATGAAGCCTATTTCTTGGGGCTCAACATGGCCATTGACATGAATGTCCAGGAGCTGTTAGTGATTGGTGACTCAGATTTGCTGGTACATCAGGTACAAGGAGAGTGGGCTACCAAGAATTCCAAGATACTGCCGTATCTGCACCACGTACATGAATTAAGAAAGAGGTTCACGAAGATAGAATTTCGGCATGTCCCCATAATCTAGAATGAGTTCGCCGATGCATTGGCTACTTTGTCCTCAATGATCCAACACCCGGACAAGAATTTCATTGATCCTATTCCCGTAAAGATCCATAATCAGCAAGCTTATTGTGACCATGTTGAAGAGGAAGCAGACGGAAATCCTTGGTTTCATGACATCAAGGAGTATAAGGAGATTACCCAGAGCTTGCGAATCCCACTCAGAAACGCACACTTCGAAGACTATCCAACAACTTCTTTCACAGCGGAGGAATCCTATATAGGAGGACTCCCGATTTGGGATTATTACGTTGTGTCGATGCAAAGGAAGAATCCAAGCTGCTAGAGGAGATTCATGCTGGGACCTACGACCCGCATATGAATGGTTTTGTTCTGGCAAAGAAGATACTCCGAGCTGGTTACTTTTAGATGACTATGGAAACGGACTGCATCCAGTATGTCCGGAAATGCCACCGTTGTCAGATACACGCAGATATGATAAAGATACCTCCAAACGAGCTCAACGCAACAAGCTCACCATGGACGTTCGCCGCCTGGCGCATGGACGTTATTGTACCAATCAAGCCTGCCGCCTCCAACGGACACAGGTCCATTCTGGTAGCCATCGACTATTCCACCAAATGGGCCGAAGCAACATCCTACAAAGCAGTGACTAAGAACGTCGTGGCAGACTTTGTCCGCGACCGTATTATTTGTCGATTCGAGATTCTTGAGTCAATCATCACCGATAATGGTTCCAATATCAACAATGACTTGATGAAAGCTATGTGCGAGGCTTTCAAGATCAGACACAAGAATTCCACAGCTTACATACCTCAGATGAATGGAGCTGTAGAAGCCGCCAACAAAAACATCAAGAAGATACTAACAAAGATGATAGAAAGACACAAGAAGTGGCACGATAAGTTATCATTTGCCTTATTGGGATATCGCACCACAATTCGCACCTCAACAAGGGCAACTCCCTATATACTAGTTTATGGTACTGAGGCTGTTATTCCTGTCGAAGTTGAGATTCCATCTCTAAAAATTATACAAGAAGCTGAGCTCAGCGACGCAGAATGGGTAAAGAGCCGTTATGAGCAACTAGCCCTCATAGACGGAAAGAGAATGAATGCAGTCTGTCATGGTCAACTCTATCAGAATAGAATGACCCGAGCCTTCAACAAGAGAGTCAAGTCTAGACAGTTCACACCGGGGCAGCTGGTGCTGAAGAAGATCTTTCCACATCAAGACGAAGCCAAAAGGAAGTTCTCTCCCAACTGGCAGGGTCCGTACATGGTTCACTGGGTACTGACAAGAGGAGCACTTATACTCGTAGAAATGGACGGAGAAGTTTGGCCAAAGCCAATCAATTCAGATGTAGTCAAACGCTACTATATTTAATTTTTATGCTTTTATCAATGATGTAAATTGAACTACACCTGACCTGCTTCCCGTTTAAGAGGCGATACGTAGGCAACCCTATGGGTTCGGTCATAATTCAATAAAAATTTCATTTTTCCCTGCAATTGGAAACTGGGGCAGAATTTTGAGGACCACCCTCAAAATTCCGTAGTAGGAGAGGTTGCAATGTCCCGAGCTTTGTCACGGTCGTCGGTTCATCCCAAAATTATTTTTTATTTATACATTATGCTTTTACAAATCATGCATGTTTGTTTTTGAAACAGCTTTGTTTAGCAACGCTACCCCAATAATACAGACAATATCATCAGATCGAGCCCAACAAGTCAAGAAAGCCAGCGGGGATACGAACTAACCCCCCCGTTTATAGAACTCACGATCTTTCTTTGGTTGCAGGCACTAAGGTTGCAAAATCCCTAAACGAACTGTCCGCCCAAGGTACAAACGTTGTCCAAAATACGACTCTCAAAACTACTGCACTTGACGACGTTCGCACATGCCTCAATGCTCCACAATCACAATGCTCTCAATAATCACAATGCCGCAATTCATCACCAGCTAAGAATTCCTACTGTCATTTTATTTCTTGCATAAGGCTATCATTCTGCCTTCCGAGGTTAAGCTCTACCTCCATCTACATCATTGCATAAGGCTACTATTCTACCTTCCGAGGTTAAGCTTTACCTCCATCTACATTTTGCATAAGGCTACCTTTCTGCCTTTCGAGACTAAACGCCGTTTCCCTATGCATTCGTATCTTTGCATAAGGCTACTATTCTGCCTTCCGAGGTTAAGCTCTACCTCCATCTACATTTTGCATAAGGCTACCATTCTGCCTTCCGATACTAAACGACGTCTTCCTCTGCATTTGCATATTTTCATAAGGCTACCATTCTGCCTTCCGAGGTTAAGCTCTATCTCCATCTACACCGTTTCATAAGGCTACCATTCTGCCTTCCGAGACTAAACGCTGTCTCCATCTGCATTTGCATCTTTACATAAGGCTACCATTCTGCCTTCCGAGGTTAAGCTCTACCTCCATCTACATCATTGCATAAGGTTACCATTCTGCATTCCGAGACTAAGCACTGTCTCCATATGCATTGCAAAAGGGTACCATTCTGCCTTCTGAGGCTAAACTCTGCCTCCAATTTACCTTTCGAGACTAACCGTTGTCTCAAGCACTATTTACTTCGCTTTCCTTTCGGGATAAGCTCTGCCCTTTTATTCGTAAGACTAAGCTCTGTCTCGTCAGCATCATTCTATTGCATCTGCATAGGTTGAAATATCGCCAACTCATCCAAAGGTGTCATCGTTTGGAGGCACCATTTTCATGGCCCGAGAACACCATGCCATGGCCTGAAGATCTCTTTCAACCTCTGCATATCATTATTCAAAGGAATCATGGTTCGGAGGCACCATACTCATGGCCCGAGAACATCATTTTCATGGCCTGCGAATCCTGCATCAAGAAATTCATAGCCCAGGACGTCATGGTCTGAGGACGTTGATGCGTGGCTAGAATTCATGATTTTAAGCATTATATACCTTGCATTTTATGGGCTTTAATGATAAAAATACACGTCGTATGTGCCTAATGAAGTTTATTTAATGTGTAGGTGAGTTGGAAATGGAAGCCGAGCTAAATGAGAGCATAAACGTCGGAAAATACGCGCAAGAGTCGAAAAGGAGCGATCCGGGACAAGCCTGGCGTTAGCCAGGCGTTAGAGCCCAAACGCCAGGGGGTGCC
>ML398446.1:0-27326 GCA_005239525.1 Nicotiana knightiana | reverse complement strand
ATAAAGAAATAAAACCAGAACTGTCCTTTGTGATTAGTGTTCAACTGTCAGCATGTTTAAAACCAGTAGGCAAGCCTGATTAAGACTTCCTCTCTGAGTTATGCAATAAATCTGTCTTTGTGTTATCACTTAGATACCATGCTTAGGATCTGGACCTTAATTGTGTATGAGTCATGATGTTTATGTGTACTATGTGTGGAGGTATACTTGAGCCTTTTATTTGCTTTCCATGATCCCCTTAATTGAAGTCCTACATGTTTTATTATGTGTCACCTTAGTAATTTTACCTTTAAAACCTGAGGGTCTTCCTAGCACCTCCCTTATAGGATAGAAGTCCTAAATTCCTCCGGGACTGATAGGAAGGGACGGGTAAAAACATACAATAGAGGTCGAGACCAACACTCGATTTAGTTACTTTCACGGGGTGGGAAAGGGTAGAATATGGATATGATGACCGGTAATACCACGTGTAGCCCTTCTTCGAGGAGTGTCATACCGGGTATTGCATTGATGTGATATGTATTATTATAAACCTAGGATACCCTTTATATGCTTAGATCGTAATCCTTTCAAAATCTAACCTTCTTTACTATTTTCAAACATCTCCATGCGTAAGACTTAAAATCCCCTCTTATTTGAGCCTTTATTTGTTTGTTTGCTAAGCCGTACAAATTCACAAAAGCCGTTTGGCCGGGAACCACACTTGTGGATCCTGAGGGGTGCCTAACACCTTCCCCTTAGGATAATTTCAAGCCTTTACCCTATCTCTGGTTAACAATGTAGTTGTAAATGAACCCCTTTGGTGTCCTAACGCACCTTTAAAAATCTTTAGGTGGCGACTCTTAAAAACACAAACCCCTTTCCCAAAAGGAAAGAGTTGTCTCAACCGAATGTCATAAACCCGATCTCTACGAGGAAAGAGGGGTCGCGACACAAATACCTCTGCATTTGGTCTTCTAGAACTTCGAAAGTCCTGTTGACTTGGTTCACCTCTATTAGAGAATCACATTTTTCCTCGATGACCTCTGCTCCCAAACTTTTAGCCAGCTCGAGACCTGCAATCATGGCCTCATACTCGGCCTCATTGTTAGTAAATTTCAAAGTTCTGATAGATTGTCTGATTGTATTACCCGTGGGTGGCTTCAAAATGATGCCCAGGCCGGACCCCTTCACATTCGAAGCGCCGTCTATGAAGAGGTTCCATACCCCCGACGATGTACCCGATTTTAATAATAATTCTTTTTTGACCTCGGGTACAAGGGCTGGCGTGAAGTCGGCCACAAAGTCTGCCAAGATTTGAGACTTAATGGCCATACGGGGTTGATACTCAATATTATACCCACTAATATCGATGGCCCATTTGGCCAATCGACCCGAGAGTTTGGGTTTGTGCAAAACATTGTGATGGGGATAATTGATTACAACACACATTAGGTGACATTGAAAATATGGTTTTAATTTCCTAGAAGCGCTTATTAAGGCAAGCGCTAATTTTTCTAAGTGTGGGTATCTGGTCTCGGCCTCTCCTAAGGTCCGACTAACATAGTAAACAAGGAATTGTGTACCTTGCTCCTCTCGAACTAGGACTCCACTTACCATGATTTTTGAGACTGTTAAGTATAAGTAGAGTTGCTCGTCCGCTTTTAGAGTGTGAAATAGTGGCGGGCTTGACATGTATCGTCTTAATTCTTCTAAGGCCTGTTGGCATTCTGTGGTCCATACAAAATTACTCTTCTTCTTAATCAGTGAGAAGAACCGACGACTTCTATCTGAGGACCTCGAGATGAATCGCCCTAGGGCGGCTATGCACCCTGTTAACCTTTATACGACCTTGACATTATCTACGACCATAATATCTTTGATGGATTTAATTTTATCGGGGTTGATCTCGATTCCCCGATTTGATACCATGTAGCTGAGGAACTTGCCCGAGCCGACCCCGAACGCACACTTCTCCGGGTTGAGCTTTATGTTGTACTTTCTTAGTATGTCGAAGGTATCCTGCAAACGTTTCAAATGCTCCTCTGCTCGCAGGGACTTAACTAACATGTCATCAATACAAACCTCCATTGGTTTTCCTATTTGTTCTTCGAACATTCGATTTACTAGGTGTTGCTAAGTTGCACCAGTATTTTTAATCCGAACGGCATTACATTATAACAATAGGTGTCGTATTTAGTGATGAACAATCTTTTCCTGGTCCTCAGGGTTCATATGTATTTGATTGTTCCCAGAGTAGGCGTCGAGAAAACTAAGAATCTCATGGCCGGTCGCGGCATCGATCATACAATCGATATTCGGCAGAGGAAAAGAATCCTTAGGGCATGCTTTGTTTAAGTCCTTATAGTCTATGCACATTCTAAGTTTATTTCCCTTTTTAGGGACTACAACTACATTTGCTAACCACTCGGGATAATTTACTTCCCGAATGGACCCTATTTTGAGAAATTTGGTTACCTCGTCCTTGATGAATGTGTGCTTAACCTCGGACTGGGGTCTTCTCTTTTGCTTTACTGGACGGAACTTCGGGTCCAAGTTCAATTGATGGGTAGTGATGTCCGGTGGGATCCCTGTCATATCGAGGTGGGACCAAGAAAAGCAATCCATATTATTTATAAGGAATTTAATGAGTTTTTCCCTGAGCTCGGGAGTTAACCCCGTGCCTAGGTATACATTTCCTTCGAGCAGGTACTTGATTAGTATGACTTGTTCCAGCTCTTCGACCATTGATTTTGTGGCGTCGGAGTCGTAGGGAATTATGAAATATCGGGGGATCCAATGCTCATCATCCTCATTAGTCCCCTGCTCCTCCGATTGGGTCGAGGTTGGTATCTGTGGTTGCTATTTGGCCTGCTCCTTTCCCTTTGACTCTGATCCCTTTGTTGATGAGAGCGTCAACACCGGTATTACTTCACCGACTACAAACATCTCCTTGGCAGTAGGTTTCTCCCCATGCACCGTTTTTACTCCCTCCGGTGTCGGGAACTTTAGAACTTAATGAAGGGTCGAAGGTACCCTCATGTTGTGGATCCAGGGCCTTCCGAGTAGGGCGGTGTATCTGATATCACCCTTGATCACATGAAACTTTGTTTCTTGAACAGTCCCGGATACGTTTACTAGCAAGATAATTTCACCTTTGGTAGTTTCACTTGCCAGGTAGAAGTCGTTAAGAACCCGAGCTGCGGGCACAATTTGATCTCTGTAGTCCGAGCTGCTCCACGACCCTTGATCGAATAATGTTGGCCGAGCTTGTTGGATCAATCAAAACGCGTTTAACTTGAATTTTATTCATAAGGAGAGATATTACCAGTGCATCATTGTGTGGTTGTGAAATACCCTATGCACCCTCTTCATTGAAGACAAGATCCCTTTCGACACATAGTCTTGAGTTCGCTTTTCCCTAGTAATCGGCACCTTGGTGCGCTTGAATATGGGTCCCTATAGAATATCGACCCCACCGAAGATCATGTGAATCACATGTTGTGGCTCTTCCTGTTCGTTCTTCCTGTTTGCATCTCTATCTCTGAAGTGATTCTTAGCTCCGTCACTCAAGAATTCTTGAAGGCGGCCCTCGTTGAACAAACGGGATACCTCCTCCCTTAGCTGTCTACAGTCCTCCGTTCTATGACCATGAGTGCCATGGTATTTGCATATCTGATTTGGATTCCTCTGGGCTGGATCGATTTTTAAGGGTCGAGGCCATCTGGTATCCTTGATCCGCCCAATGGACGATACGATAGCTGATGCATCGACATTGAAGTTGTATTCTGATAGTCGTGGAGCTTCTGTGGGATCGACATGTTTATCGAAACCAATCTTACTCATGAGCCCTCGAGAGCTCTATCCTCGATCATTCCTTCGATCATTTCGAACTGGGTTGTATACGGGGCCGTTGTTCCTACGATCTCCACCGTATGGTTGATACCGATCTCTGTTCGATCGGGATTCTCTGTCGATGTCCCTTTGAATTCTGCTGACGGGCCTGTTTGTATAGACGGAACCAGAAGGAGCTCCCAATTGATCATCCTCGACCCTGATTTTTGACTGGTACCGATTATGCACATCGGCCCAGGTCACAACTGGATACTCAATCAAATTTTGCTTCAGCTGCCATAAGGCCACTAAACTTCGTACGTTCAAACCTTGTGTAAAAGCTTGGACGGCCCAATCATCTGCGATCGGGGGCAGGTCCATACGTTCCATCTGGAACCGAGATACAAATTCTTTCAACATTTCGTTGTCCTTCTTCTTCACTTTGAAGAGGTCCGACTTCCTATTCTCGACCTTTATTGCTCCGGCGTGTGCTTTGATGAAGGAATCTACGAGCATGGCGAAGGAATCAATGGAATTTGGCGGCAAGTTATGGTACTATATCATTGCCCCTTTTGATAAAGTCTCCCCGAACTTCTTTAATAAAACGGACTCAATCTCATCATCCTCTAAATCGTTCCCCTTTATTACGCATGTGTAAGAAGTTACATGCTCATTAGGGTCGGTGGTCCCTTTATACTTAGGAGTTTCTGACATGTAGAATTTCTTTGGGATGGGTTTAGGAGCAGCACTTGGGGGGGAAAGGCTTCTGCACGAACATCTTCTAATCCAAACTTTTCAAAATCGGTGGTGCCCCCAAAGTTTGATTAACTCGGGAGTTGTATGTTTCTACCTTTTTGTCATTTTCCTAGTTCTTCTTTTCCCCTGATTCGATTCGCTTTGTGAGCTCCTCGAGCATTTTCATAATGGTGGGGTCAGTCCCCGATTCGTTAGCATTTGACCTTTCCGATACTGTTTCGGCCCTGTGAACAAACTTCAAGTGAGGGCTCGGGTTCAGCTCTACTCGGAGCCCGATTATGATTTTGAAGTTATGCTATGGCAGCTTGTTGAGCTTGCAATATTTCAAATATCAACCGAAGGCTGACTCCGCCGTCTTCGCCGCCCTGTGCATCTTGACCGGTTGGTCGAACGTCTTTGCGGACGCTGTTTTCGGGGTCGACGCCCAAATTAGCATTTAAGGCGACGTGGGAGCTGACGTTGACGGCGTCTGCAGCTGGTACTCCCTCGACGCCAAACTGAGGTACTTCGATCCCTGGGGCGGCTACATTGTTGTTGTCCCCATGGAAACCGAGGTTGTTGTCAGCGTGTGTAGGTACTGTTTGAGAATTTGACATGTTGATCCTGAAATCAAAAACACTTACGAGAACAAACGTAAAGCAGTGTGTGTTACGAGAATTAGTATTAAGCAATCACTATTATCCTTAGCCCCACAGTGGGCGCCAAACTATTTACCCTTAAAATCGAATAACAATTAAACTTATAAGTAGTTTTAAGGACACGTGATTTCACGTAATACCAGTTGATAAATATGATGATTAATAATGGAAATCAACAGTAAAGTAAAGCAAACCAGTATTGAAAATGCAATTTGGTCCTTGAGCTTGACCACCCTCGAACCAACTGAGAATGTATAGTATGAAATGAACCGAAGAATAAGAGAATTTAAGAGAGAACAATGTTATATTGCTTTGATATGCGAGAATTGAATGATTACAAATGATTAGAAACCCCCTTTATATATTAGAGGAATTCTACTTATGGTACAATTCTAATTACAGAAGGAAATCCCATGATTAGCTAGGTAACAATTCATGATTTGATTCGTTCTGAGATTTCCGCCATGATCTTCAACCGATTACGGATATTTTGGCTATCCGTTAGTCGCTATCTCCGATCTTTGCTCGATGCCTATCCCGTTTGCCCTCGATCGCCATTGGCCTTGATCTCAACTGGTACTTCGAATCCCGAGCTCGATACCTTATCCGCATGTCCCGATATAATATAATACGGGGCCAATCCTCGACCCATCATCCTGGTCTCGGTCAATCAATAAAATCGGGTGGTCCCGATTTTAACCATATACATAATTATATCCTGCTTTTTATTTTGAATTGTCCTAAATTTCTGTTCACTAACCTAAAATAATACTCTGTTTCTTTACATTTTCCAAAAAACTTATATTAGCACATATCTTATTAAATTTACTTGGAGCTGATTTATCCCATTCCTATCTTAATAGGCATGTCAATATCAAGAGACAGAATTGGATGTATTGCTTTCTTTATTAAACTTTTTAAGGTTTTTAAATCTTAAGCTTGTTCATAATTCATAGAAATTTTGTTAGTTTAACCATAAAATATTTGGAATTTGTTAGAGCAGTTAGTTATAGGTTTCTAATTCATGAAAGAGATAGTATTATATTTTAGAGATTAATGTGAACTAACCAAGGACTTAAAGGGGACACACCATTCACCCAATCAGAAAGCAATAAGATTGTAGCCTGCGATTTGCTCCATTTTTGTACTTCTTCTATCCTTTTCTTCTCACGATAATTATGCCCTTCTAAATCTTCCAAATTATATTGTTCATCTCTAAAATCATCAAAAGTTGTAAATCATATAAGTAAACTTTGTTGAGTATTAGCTATGTTGGTTAGTTCACTTAATAATTTTTTGCTCTTATAGTATGACCATATGTAATGTAGTTCAACATATGAAGGACGCAATTGTGCTATTGTCCCGTTATGAATTCTTCTTTTTGTGCATATAATTGTTATTTTCATCAACATCTCGTCCTCTATATTCTTGTGCATAAATTTGTAAAATAGATGAAAATTTAGCACAAGGACCAATTTGATTCTTTGGGAGAGACGTAATTTTTCCACATCAAGTTTTTCTTTTAAATGTATTTGGTACCAAATATTCCTTACAAAAATAATTTTATATAGATTAAAAGCAACCAATGACATTGACCTATCACAAGAAAGCAAACTTCGATTCATGCTTCAAGATAATGGACCAAGACAAAATTGAGATTAACTTCCTCCTCTCACAATCACTTATAATCTTATACTTTATCATCTTAGTGTTATTCATTTAATACTAAATGTGATTGTACATTTTTTTTTTACTTGATTAAATTAGGGGCACATACATATATAGAGAGTGTCCCACTTGATTGTCGACAATAAAACGAGACCAGAGGCATAAAATCAATATTTGATACTTATATCAAATGTCAAACATACAATATTTCTATAACAAAAGAATAGGTACTTTTTGATGGAGGATTCTGCCCTACTTGTATTATAAATTGACAAATGAACAAAACATTGGATAACAAGATCCAATAACAGACCAAAAAGTAAAGTGTGATCCTTTTTTCTCTATTTTTTTTTTAAATGCAGCCCAATGCAAATATTTGGCGTTCACGTAAGGTACGAGGAAAGACCGCATTCCAAGGGAGTGTGATGTAGACATCTTACCTGATGCAAACAGCAATGATTGATTTCACGGCTCGAATATGTCAAAGAAATTACAAATTAATTGGAATTCAGTATAAACAACAAGTAGAAGTTTGTTTAGTGGCTGTTACTTCATCATCCATCATGTTAATAATTTCTTTTTTCCCTTGAAGAGATTTTGGTGTAGTTGCTTCATTCATCTTAGCTTCCAAGCTTTTCTGACTCATAATTTCATGAATTTTTGTAATCATTTGAAGAAATGCTTCTTCTACGTTTAGGTTGTCCTTTGCTGATGTTTCCAAAAAAGATAATCCTTCTAATTGTGCAAGGCTTTGCCCATCTTCAACATTAACTTCTCTTGCAGAATTGGCCAAATCAGATTTATTTCCAACAAGAACAATTACCATGTCTGAGCTGCCATATTCCCTAAGTTCGTATAGCCATTTTCTTAAATTTTCAAATGTTGCTCTTCTTGTTATATCGTAGACAAGCAACGCACCAAGGGCTCCACGATAATATGAACTTGTTATGGCTCGAAACCTGTAAGAAAAAAACAATATTTATGTTACAACTAAATTAATACTCCATCCGTTTTAAATAGGATGACATTGTTTTCTTATTAGTTCATTCCTAAAAGAATATAATTACATCTTTCTAAATTTGAAAATAATTTAAATTGAACTTCTCATTTTACTCTTTATGAGAAGCTTCTGTAGTCAAACAAATGTAATTGTGGCAAAATGGATTAAAAAATAGTTATCCACCCATATTAATCATTAGAAAATGAGTTGGATAACGAACTTTTTAAAAATTGGTTCAATATCGATAAGATACATATTATCCAATTAAAAATAGATAATCACTGGATAACCAATAGATTTAAACTTTTATATTTGCAAAGGATCAAATTCGAGACTCCTCAAGTTTGGAAAACTAGTGATTCTCCTAAAAGTGATCGTATTCAAGAAGCCATCCGTATGATCCGTCGGTTATCCTATTTTCTATCCATATTAAATATGGGTTGGATTGGATATTTTATCCATTTTTGCATTATTCGTTTTCGACTCGCCCATATTCAACGTGACCTGCCCGTTTACCACCTCTATACAAATAATATGACATATTTAAAATCACAAGTTTCAAAAGTCTTACGGCCATATAAATGTTATGAATATTTAAAACAACAAATTTCAATAATCTCTATTTTTATCTTAAACTTTGTACTTTGTAGAGCCTTGATCATTTACGTACTTACATATAGAACTTACGCAATTTATCGCAATTTATTTTAAGATCATATTAAATATTCTGTACTTCTAACATGCTAACAGCTCTTTTAATAATTGACTGCATAATGCATCGCTTTGCATTATCATCTGCCTTTTCTGATAATTGCTGCTTGCTACTTAATAATGGAGATATATTGAAACAATTATTCAAACACCAAATTGACCTAACGGATAATGTACAGCAATATCTTTTTTTCCTATCAAAAGAAAAAAGAAATCGCACGCGAATCAATTTCATTAATTAAAATTCAATATACATTTTAGTCAAATTTGTCGATCATGTCAAAAGTGATGAGTTGGTATATACTTTATAGACTTTGGAGCAGTGACGAAGCCAGAAATTTACTAAAGGATGTTCAAACTTGAAATAAGTGAAAAAAATTCTCCAAGAAAGGGTGTTCAATATATGTTATATACCTTTAAAATATAATACTTTACTTATATAAGCAGTGTAATTTTCCGACGAAGGGCGGTCAGTCTTTACAAGTAGCTTCGCCCATGCTTTGAAGGCTAATAGATTAATTGAGACGGTTTGGACCGATGTTGAGGGAATATCCTTCATTAGCAATTAGCCCTGATATTATCAATTGGGAACTCTCTTGCAAATATCACTAATTTAATTTCCTTTGCAGGTCTTGTTTGGTTTTAGAATAATACCAATATTTGCATCCATAAATATTTGGTAATGCTATAAAAGGGATATTATTGTAATAACCTAATTATAATATTCGTTGGACTTGAGATTATAGCAAATTAAGAAGCCACGTTACTAAATACTGGCCAAAAAAAAGAGATAAAATTTCTGAAGGGAGGATCCTAACGTTTAAGTAAAACTTATATTATTCAATACACACAATATATATATATATATATATATATATATATATATTATATATATATATATATATGAGTAAAACTCATGTTAAGAAGATAACATGAGTTGGAGACTAATTAATTCTTATTCCTACTTAGGTTGTCGTGTCTAGGGTTTCATTTGTTTTTTGAATCCAGAAATAATTAAGAAATATGAATTAAAAAAAGGGTGAAGGATTAGTAATAAAAACCTTTCTTGTCCGGCGGTGTCCCATATTTGTGCTTTGATGAGCTTATCACCAACTCTAATATTTCTGTAAGCAAATTCCACGCCAATGGTAGGTTTAGAATCCAGCTGAAATTGATCCTTAGCAAATCTTGACAAAAGGTTTGATTTCCCAACTGCTGAATCTCCTATTAGAACTGCCTTGAACAGATAATCACACTCTTCATCAAATGAATCCCCCATAATACTACTTTTTAGGAACAAATAATAAAACGACCAACAAGAAATAAAGAGGAAATATAGCACGACGACGACGACGACGATGACGAAGAAGAAGAAGAAGGCAGGTATGACTTATGAGCTCAACTCATAATCACACACACATATATGTGAAACCAAACTCCTCCTTTGGAGATGGCTAGGAATAAAAGAGAATGAGTTTAAAGCATGTGATACACTTTTAGAAAATGACATAATGGAGGTTCTTTAATTATGATCTTTCTAAGCCTATATGGTAGTTTTCACTAATGCAATTATTATTATTATCACTATCAAAGATGGAAAATTAAAACCCCAATATATATATAAAGACCAACGATATTTTAAAAAAAAAAAAATACTATCTGGTCACCCAAAAGATAATTACAGATAATCGTCCATAAAAAGTGGATTAATAATATAAAGAACATGACATCTTACCTGCTACAACAAGTTAAAATATAATGTTAGTGTAGAAACTTTTTACATTATTAAGTTAAATCCTTACAATTATTAGGTGACATCCACTTAGTTTGTATTGCTAACTATATTACTAGAGGCTTTAGTAGTGATCAACCAAATTGATCCACATGTGCCCCTAATTATCTCCTTATATTTTATTTTGTGAATAATTGCTCGATTTCATGCTTCATGATTGGGGTTTCCTCGCTTTCTTCCTCACCCAACTGTCAAATTAACAATGGGCCAGGTGGGGGTGGGGGTGGGGGTGGGGGTGGTAGTGGGGCTAAAAGGTGTATAGGCAATCCACCTATAGTTAGAGGCATCTTAAGAATAAAGTAATAAAATGAATAATTATTCCTAATCCTTTTTTAGGAGAAAACAAAGGATTCTTAATTAAAAGGATTTGACCTAACTGTTGGTAATGAATTATTCAACACCCGACATTCAAACCCAAGATATCAATGTGTTTGGTATCAAATCAAGTCATTAGAGGAAAGGATTATTATCTAAGTATTAAGGAGCAAAAGAGAAAAGTAAGATGAAGGATTTATATGCTACAACTACAATTCTCTAACCTCGCAACGATTTTAAATCAATTTTGCATTTAACTAGAAAATAAGTTTCTTTTTTGTTCGTATTGCTCCTATGATTTCTTTTCTCTTCAGTAACATGTTATGCATTTGAACCAAAGTCCACACCTCGAAGTGGACAAAATGAGTAGTCACTGTATTCATGTGACCAACATTATCATTTTCTACTCTTTGATTTTTACCCCCAAAATTTACCTATCTCTGACATTTCAGCATTGATTGGGTAAACGCTATCACTGAAAAGGAAAAAATTATTGAAATGTAAGTCAGGCTTCCACACAAGTAGAGCAGACATAGAAATACTAATATAATTTAAGCAGCCCCCCACCCCCACCCCCAAAAAAAGATGTATACATATGCCATATTTTGATGCGAAGAGAACAAGCTATGTTGGACCAGCCGCCTAAAGCACAGCAACCTGTTTCTTGGAGTTGATTGAACCTAGACTACTTTGTTGCAAGTGATGTTATCTCAAAAGTAAAGAAAAAGAATTTCTCACCTATATATAAAAAAAATAACAACAAAATAAACATCTATATCGAGATAAAGGAGAAATCGATGGCTAAGAAATTGTCAATATTAGAATCAAAAATCCAAGTGATGGTTTGCATCATTCAAGCTTTACGTTGACTTACTTAGGGCGCAAATTTTACCGATAACGTCAAGGAAAATTACATGTATAACTAACTTATAAACTGTATTTAATATATGTAACTATACTTGAAATAATTACAATTCGTAGCTACTCTTTTGATTTTCTTTTTAGCAAATTCCAACGTATACATAATGTATACAACGTATGGAGTCACATACAGTGATACATATGTTGTATGTATCATTGTATTTCAGTGTATGTATGTGTCTATACAACCATTTAACGCGAATGAATACAAGTGACGCGAGCGAGTAACAATCAAACAATAGTTACAAATTAAACAAACTATAATTACATATTGTAACTAAGCTTTAAACTGTAGTGCTTTATGAAAGTTCCTCCATCGTAGTATTCCTAGCTAGATTACCCAAAATGAAAATAAGAGTCAATACATGCCGTCGACGATTGAGTAAAAATTGCGGGGCACCCTATTTGGTCGCCCCCATTTAACCTATACCCGCTTTTTTAAAAACTTTTAACCTGTACCCACTTTTTAAATAACTTCAGCTCCCCTTTCTCTAGCTGAGCTGAAGTTCACCTGTTAAGCTGAAGTTCGCCAGTTATAAAGACAAAACTTTAGCATACGGGACTGAAGTTCCCCAATTACAAAGACAAAACTTCAGCTCTAGAGCTGAAGTTTCCCAGTTATAAAACTAGAGCTGAAGTTTCCAAGTTATAAAGACAACAACTTCAGCATACGGGGCTGAAGTTCCTCAGTTTACAAAGACAAAACTTCAGCTCTAGTTGTCTTTATAACTTGGGAACTTCAGCCCATGGGGCTGAAGTTTCCTAGTGTAACTGGGGGAACTTCAGCCCCGTATGCTGAAGTTTTTGTCTTTGTAAATGGGGAACTTCGGCATCGTATGCTGAAGTTGTTGTCTTTATAACTTGGGAACTTCAGCCCCGTATGCTGAAGTTCCCCATTTACAAAAGACAAAACTTGAGCTTTAGAGCTGAAGTTCCTCAGTGTAACTGGGGGAACTTCAGCCCGTATGCTGAAGTTTTTGTCTTTATAACCGGGGAACTTCAGCATGAAGTTCTCTATTTACAAAGACAAAAACTTCAGCTCTAGAGCTGAAGTTCCCCATTTACTAGAGCTGAAGAACTAGCTGAAGTTCGTAAGCTACTTCAGGCCCGTCTACTAGAATGCTGAAGTTTTGCGTGATTGCTTTTGCTACTTCAGCCCCGCATGCTGAAGTTATGTGCAAAAACGGGTACGGATGTAATTTTTTTTACAAAGCGGGTATAAGTTAAAACGTGGCACAAAAAGTGGGTACGAATGCAAAAGCCCCGATGATTGATAGGGATTCCATTCGGACTCCAAAAGCCCATTAAAGATGTAAACTAAATCCAGTCCAGTCCACCAGCCTTGAGAAGTACATTAATTTTTAGAAGTAACACTACTGTATATGCAGATGCCCCCCTGCTAAGTAATGTGATAATAATATAGATGTCCAAAGGAAGAAAATAATTTCCAGTCGTTGCGTTAAATTAGTCTAGGTTCGGTACTTCAACACTATGGGGTCGTTTGGTAGAAATAAGTTATCCCGGATTATAATATTAAAATTAAATAATGATTGGATTACAAGGACAACCCGATATACGAAATATTTTGCGTTCACGCAGGGCCAGGAGAAGGACGGCAACCCAGAGGGCGTGATATAGGCAGCCTACCCTGATGCAAGTATCAGTGGTTGATTCTACGGCTTGAACTCGTGAATGCATTATAATATACAGGATATAATATAAACATGTGTTTGGTATTTATTAGACAAGTTAAGATAATTAACCAACCCTCACTGTGAGATAAAATAATACCCAATTGGGATTAATTAATTTCGGGATTGGTAATATTAAATTCAAAATTTAACTAAACACGAGATAAAATTGTATGAGTCAAAATCAGATTGAGGATAGAGACGTGCAGAAAGGGACGTGAAGAGAGACTCGCAAACTATTACGAGTGGTGTGGTCGTGGTCGACCAGTAACTGCATGAACCAACCAGCCTAGCGACCAGTCATGGTCGAGTAGTTTAGCTTAGAATAATGGCTAGTTTTGTACTGGTATCTTTAGAAGGAATATTCCGTTGAATATTTTTTCTGATTGTACTTTAGGGTTTGTTGGGAATATCCCATATAAATGTAACGAAAGAAGGGGGGAAATGCATGTAATATTCCATATGATAAGAACACTTGTAAAAGGATAAGCTCTCAGAGAAAATACAAAGAACTGCTTTTAGCAGAGATTCAACCTTTTTTATGAACTATTCTATTGTCACTTCCACCAGATCCAAGAAAGTGTATAATATTCTCTCCTCCTCGTATCATTCATCATTGTAAGGAATCTTTTGCCCTCTTTAATATTGGGTAAATATTTCCCTCTATTTACATTTATTGCCATTTAATGTTATTTATTGATTGATCTTTTTACATACTATACATTCGGTTATATTTAACGTTTTCATCCAACTATATTATTGTTCGTGTTATCCATCTCAAATATGAAGTTATTAGCTCTAACTAGGATTGATCCATTTTAATAACTTATTAATTAGTTTAACCAATGATTATTATTTTTTGGTCAAACAATTTGACGCCGTCTATGGGAATTTCCTAGTCAAAGTTTTAGTTCCTTCTAGATCTAACAATAAAAAATAACACAACACAAAATCTTGTCTTTTCTCGCATGCATAGTCTAACATGGCAGGTAATGGAGAGGAAATAATGAAAGCAGTGGTCGGCCTTACTGCCAACCTCCTAAACACCATCATGAGGTCACTGGAACAGACGAGGAGAACGTGACACCAAACGCCTCCCCCGGGTAGAGTGGTTCACGCCTCACTCACGGCAGCGTTACAACCTCACATGGAAAAGGGACCTCTATGTCCACAATGGAAGAGGCACCACCAACAGTGAAAAAGCTATTAGAAGCGTGATTAACGAATACGGTGACTAGTATACTCGACAAACTCGCACAAAGGACGAGCAAGGAAGATGCGAGAGTTTGCGTCACACCAACGATAGATGAGCAGCACAACCCTCTTCCTGTAACAGGTATCACTCACAACGTTAATGATGCAGGTAATGGCACCCTCACAACCATTTTGAGGAAGATGGAGGAGATTCCGAGATGGAGAACGAGAACAAAATGCTCCGCAACAAAGGGTGAACAAAATCCCGGGCGCCCCAAATCTTTTACCAAAACGGGACGCCGACCTTCGCGGAGCAACCATACAGTGACGAGGCCGCACCACACGCCATACCGAAAACCTTCAAAATGCCGTCATACTTGAAAATATATGATGGTACGACGTACCCTGAGGATCATGTGACCCACTATGTCACTGCAGTGAAAGGCAACGACCTCACCAAAGAACAGGTGTCATCCATATTGCTGAAAAAGTTTGGTGAAACCCTAACCGGGGGAGCGCTGACTTGGTACTCACAATTACCTGCGCGTTCCATAGAAACAATTGAGGAAATGGCCGACAAGTTCATGATCGCCCATGTCGGGGCTTAGAAAGCAGAGGCGAGGGTAAACGACATATTCGCCATTAAACAGTTACCCGGCGAAGGACTCAAAGACTTCCTCGCCTGATTCAACCGTGTGAGAATGGTTGTTCCAAATATATCGGAAGGAATAGCAGTAACAGCTTTCCAAAATGGGCTAAACAGGAGTGGTTCGCGGGCGACCAGAAAATTGTTAAGCCGACTCATGAAATACCCCCAACCACTTGGGGCGAGATACACAACGCCTACTATGTCGAGGTAAGAGCTGACGAAGACGACCTCAACGGACCAACCCAACGGTTGACCTCAGTCCAAATGGAGTCGAGGAAGGACCGCAGAAATGATAACAGAAGAGACCATGCAGGTACGCGCCCTAACCGTGAAAGGCACCAACCATATGTCAGAATTGTCGTCATACCATCACGCCGTCATGGCGACGGTCCATCCAGGCCACAGACAGAGGCTTATCAAAACAAAAGAGGTATGCCTCCACTGCTATCTGCTCACAATTTCTCTGTTTCTCCTTCAAAAATAGTCTACGCCCTGGAAAAGCTCGGCTCAAAGGTGAAATGGCCACAAAAGATGAAGTCTGACTTAAACACCAGAAAGTCAAATATCCTCTGCGAATTCCACCAGGAACGAGGTCACAAGACCGAAGACTGCATCGCTTTAAGGCAAGAGGTCATGAACATGCTCCACCAGGATCATTTGACAGAACTGATGAACGACCGAGGAAGGGCAAACTTCGCTCGAAGATGCGAACAACATCAGGGTTCACCGAAGCCACCCTACCTAGCATGTACCATCCACATGATCATCAGAGGAGGCGACGACGCATCGATCAACAACGTGAAGTTCACAACCACCCATAAGCTAAAACGATCAATCATTCATGAAAGGTATGACGACCTCGAAGAAAGTATCATATTCAACGAGTCGGATACCTACGGTTTGACCTTTCCTCCCTATGAAGATCTTGTTATTACTTTACTTATTGCAGATACTGTTGTAAAATGCATTATGATTGACAACGCAAGCAGCACGTGCATTCTTCACCCTTGATTTCTCGCACAAATGAGGCTCGAATATAGGATAGTGCAACGCTGTATCACATTAACTGGTTTTTTCAAGCGGACGGCTGGAGAAATCACGCTACCCATTTCGGCTGGTGGTATTACTTTGGAAACTACGTTCCACATTATGGATCAATACACGACGTAAAACGCCATTATAGGATGGCCTTGGATACACGCCATGAAGGCCATTCCCTCCAGCTTATATCAAGTCGTCAAGTTTCTCACCCCGTGGGGAGTATTCAACATCCGTGGTGAACAAAGCATAGCCCAAATGCTACCGCATTGCCCAAAAATGCTACCGCATCGCCTAAGACTACACATACACCTAACAATTGAAGGACAAAGGCGAAGAAGCATAACAATTAACGAGGTCGAGGTCAGGTGGTGACGAGGGGAAAAATGTCATCAAGGACCCCGAAGTCGTAGAGGCTACAGGGTCAAATTTGGAGGACCTCAACCCCGTGCAACCCGATAAAAACAACCCCAGCAAAAAGGCCTATATTGGCCACAAGCTCCAAGAACCAGGTAAATTTCATCAATTCTTGACTTATAATGCAGACTTGTTTGATTTTTCCCATGCAGATATGTCAGGTATCCCAAAAGAGATAGAAACACATAAGTTGAATGTCTACCCATTCTACCCTCCAGTACGACAAGTTAGGAGAAAATTCAAATCCGCAATAAATGACATTGTCGTGAAGAGGTCGAAACGTTGCTGGAAAATGGCTCTATTAAAGAGTCGAAATACCCCCAATGGGTCGCCAATGTGGTCATGGTGAAAAAGAAGAACGGGAAGTGGGGGATGTGCATAGACTTCACAGATCCTAGCAAAGCATGCCCGAAAGACTCATTCTCACTACCCCATATAGACCAACTCATCGACGCAACGACCGAGCACGAGCTGCTAAGTTTTCTGGATGTCTACTCGGGTTACAACCAGATCCTCTTGGAGGAAGAAGATCAGGAAAAGACCACTTTCATCACCCACCAAGGGACGTACTGCTAGAGGGTGATGCCGTTTAGATTGAAAAATGCAGGAGTGACATATCAGAGGTTGGTGACCAAAATATTCAAAGACCAGCTTGGCAAAACCATGGAAATATACATAGACAACATGCTGGTCAAGTCGAAAAGAAAAAAAGATCAGATCGACCATTTGAGGGAGGCCTTCGACATACTCAGACGGTATGTCATAAAATTGAATCCCGCCGTCTAACATGAAATTGAATCCCGAGAAGTGCGCCTTCGATGTAACCTCAGGAAAATTCCTCAGATTCTCAGTGTCACATCGAGGCATCGAGGTCAACCTCGATCAAATCAAAGCTATAGAAGGAATACCGGAGAACCTGACCAGCAAGAAGCAGGTGGAGAAGCTGACCGGCTGTATAGTCGCCCTATCAAGATTCATCTCACGGTCTTCTGATAGGTGCCACAAATTTTTCGGCGTACTCAAGAAATACAACAGACTCCAATGGAATTCCTAGTGCGTCGATGCCTTAAAGGAACTAAAGGCATACCTGTCTTCGCCCCCGCTTCTCGCTAAGGCGGAACCCAAGGAGCGTCTCCTTGTCTACCTGGCTGTATCCGATGTGGTGGTAAGTGCGGTCTTGGTCCGAGAAAATAAAGGTACGCAATCTCCAATCTACTATATTAGCAAAAGTTTGGTCGACGCCGAAACCAGGTACCCCCACCTCGAGAAGCTATCCCCGGCATTGGTCGTAGCTTTACGAAAGCTTAGAGCTTATTTACAGTGCCACCCCATCTCAGTGGTCACGACCTTTCCTCTGAGGAGTATCTTACACAAACCTGAGTTGTCGGGTAGGTTGGCCAAATGGGCCATAGACTTAAGCGAGCATAATATAACCTATAAGCTGTGAACGACGATAAATTTGCAAGTGCTTGCCTATTTCGTCGCCGACTTCAATGCAAAAATAATGCCTGAAGGCGAAAAGGAAGCAGCCAGTACTTCTCCCAAAGTGCACGACCTATGGGTTCTGCATACTAATAGCGCCTCTAACGTATCAAGATCTGGACTAGGACTCGTGCTCGAGGTACCAACAGGCGAAATAATCCGCCAGTCCATAAGGTGCCTTGATATGACTAACAATGAGGTCGACTATGAGGCCGTGATTGTAGGATTAAAATTAGCACTCAAGTATAGAGCACGACAAGTGATCCTACAATGCGACTCACAGCTCGTCGTCAATCAGGTCACAAGGACTTTCTAAATCAAAGAGCAAAGGCTATAGAAGTACCAATCCAAGATCTGCAAGTTATTACATGAGTTCGACGAATATCAGCTCGACCAAATACCTCGAGCACAGAACATCGAAGCAGACGGCCTCGCCAAACTGGCGGCAGCCATTAAAAGCATAACCGGAGATGGGATCGTGGTTACTTTCCTCCACTCATCGATCGATCAAATTGAGGTACGCACTATAAAACTAACTTGGGACTGGTGCAATCGCATTGTCACATATCTGCAGGACGACGTGCTTCCAAACGACAAAAAAAAGGCCAAAAAGCTTCTAATGCAGCCAAACAAGTATAGCGTGATCAATGACGACCTATACAAAAGAACGTATGGTAGCCCCCTAGAAAAATTCTTAGGACCAAACCATCCACGACGCCTCCTAGAATAAGTCCACGAAGGTCACTGTGTAGCTCATAGCGGCAATAGGGCCTTAGTCAGATGCCTCATACGAGCAGGATACTACTGGACCACAATGAAAAAGGAGGTCGCCGAATTTGTTAAAAAATGTGAACCGTGCCAAAGATACTCCCTCATGATCCACCAAGCGGGCAAACACCTCCACTCGGTCACCTCGCCCTGGCCCTTCATCAAATGGGGAATGGATATTGTAGGCCCCCTCCCAGCAGGACGGGGTAATGTGCGATTTCTTTTAGTTTTAACTGACTATTTTTCTAAGTGGGTGGAAGCAGGTGCATTCGTTCAAATACGCGAGCAAGAAGTGATATCCATTGTATGGAGGAACATTGTATGTTGCTTCGACATCCCCAAAGAAATCAGTTGTGACAACGGACCTCAATTCACGGGAAATAAGGTCGTTGAGTTCTTCGAAAAATGGAACATCAAAAGAATACTCTCCACGCCATATCATCCCATAGGCAACGGACAAGAAAAATCCTCCAACAAGTCAATATTGAATATCATGAAGAAGAAGCTCGAGAATACCAAGGGACTATGGCCGGAGTTGCTGCCGGAAGTGCTATGGGCATACCGCATAACTCCAAAGACAAGCACAGGAGAAACACCGTACTCATTAGTCTATGGGACTGACACAGTGATACCGGTCGAGGTCGGAGAACCAAATATAAGGTACTCACATGAGAGTGGGCCAAGAAACGACGAAAGCAGAAGGCAAGACCTCGACGAGGCTGAAGGACGAAGATACATGGTTTACATAAGAACGGTATCCCAGAAACAACAGGCAGAGCGGTACTATGACAAAAAACCAAGGTCAGACCGCTCAAAGTCGGGGAATATGTACTCAAAGCCAAAACATAGGCAAGCAAGGATCCACGGGAAGGAAAACTGGGGACCAATTAGGACGGCACGTACAAAATTATGGCGGCAGCAAGAAAATGGTCGTTTCAACTAGAAACAATGGAAGGAAAATTACTACCAAACAATTGGAACGTCGCACATCTAAAATACTTCAACTTCTAAAGAAAGATGTTCTCCGAGTTGTACTCTTTTTCTCCCACCTAAGTTTTGTACCAATTGGGTTTTCTCGGGGGGGGGGGGGGGGGGGGGGGGTTAACGAGGCGGTGGAGAGGGGATCTCGAAGTTAAGTACAAGTTCATATTGACCTCTCAAATACTTTTCCAGGTCGACCAATGAAGGGACTAGATAGGTTGGGACTGGAACACCAGTCCAAAAAACACGTAAACTTCTCCAATGTATGATATGCAACGCAAAACATGAAAACACATGATGCTCACCTGTCTCCACCAAGTTTAAACACTACACCAATCTAGGAACACACATTCGACCTCGTTTGAATTAATTACGACTAACATTCGACCTCGCTCGAATTAACTCACATTCGACCTCGTTCGAATTAATTATGAGTAGCATTCGACCTCGCTCGAATCAACTCACATTCGACCTCGCTCGAATTAACTAACATTCGACCTCGTTCGAATTAATTACGAGTAGCATTCGACCTCGCTCGAATCAACTCACATTCCACCCCGTTCGATAATTATGAATAATATTCGACCTTGCTCGAATTAACTCACATTCGACCTCGTTCGAATTAATTATGAATAATATTAGACCTCGATCGAATTCGACCTCGCTCGAATTAACCTACATTCGACCTCGTTTGAATTAATTACGAGTCACATTCGATCTAGCCCGAATTACCTCACATCGACATCGTTTGAATTATTAAAGAGTTATATTCGACTGCACTTGAATTCAGCTCATACTCAACCTAACTTGAGTTCGATTTACAAGTTAACTTCGTTTGAGTTAATTACGGCGACATGGGACTTCACCCAAATTCAATCAAAGATATACTCGACCATATTTAAGATAGCACATACCGACGCAATTCTTCTAATCGAAGTAATCATTCGAAGAAAATGGTCAAAGAAAAACAAAAGATTAAACAACATACAATAAGAGTTATGATCATTCCATTCCAAAAAATATCTTACAAAGGGTAAAAAGACGCCCACAAAAAAAGAGAAAGAAGAACAAAAAAGAATTCCAAAATACTACTCCGCGTCATCTCTGTCTTCATCATTTACGCCCTCTACACCATCTGGGGCCTCATCGTCATACTAAGCATCCTGCTCGATCCCGTCCAAATCATCCTCGCCACTATCTTCCCTCGGTGTAGTAGGGTCGAAACCACAGGCAACTCGAGCTTCACGCGCCTTGGCACGAGCACCCTCAAACTCAACTTCAGTAACTCTCTTTGCCGTCATCAAGTCCCTGAAAATGTCCAACTGGACCTCGACATGGATCCATTTCTCGTACTAATCACGCGGCACATCGCGAAAGGTGGAAGCGTGAGAGGAAGATGGTCGAGCCAACAACTGTGCCCTCTCGGCCTCAAGAGCAGTGACCTGATCGTTCAGATTGGAAACCTCTCCTTCAAGTCCGCCAATCCGCTCATCGATCCTGGCCTCCCTAAGTGCGGCCGCCTCAGCCTCACTCGCTCGTTCAGACCAAAGGACACAAATGGCCTCTTCCGTTGCTGCCACTCTCGACAAATCTACATTCCGGGACTCCTCGACCTGGCCTATTTCCGCCGTCATTTCAACCAACTCGTTTCTCAGGTCGCTGAACTAGGTCAAGATTTTCTCAAGTTCAGCCCGCAGAGACGCCACCTGGGTCTAAAGATCCGCACATTCTGCCGCAACCCCCTGCTCACCCCGAGCTCATCCTCCTTGGCCCTGAGCGACCTCTCGAGCTCAGTACATTTGCGGATGACCCTCACAAGCTCTTCGTCTTTCTGTTACAGCTCGTCCCTGAGAAACTGGAAGTTGTCGCTCGTGCCGAGTCGAAGACATAGCTCACGATGTTTGGAGCGATACTCATAGTACTTCAACTCCATTCTTTTGAAGATAGCCCTCCTCCTCTCTTCTCGACGGGCACACTCGATTTCCAAAATAGGGTTCTAGCAAAGAGGAAACATGAGAAACGAGTTAGTGAAAATAAAGGAGAGAAAGAGAAGATGCAAAGAGCAGCAACTGGAATACTTCCACGCATGTCCATTACCGATATGCCCAACGATAGGGCGTCGTCATGTAACGTATGTTACGTTCTTTCCTCGGTACGGGAACAAAGCGGACCCAAGTCAGGGACTACGCTCTCCGTGCGCTTCAACAAATCTAGGCTGAAGAGGATCATTATGCTGTGAGTGGTCCCCTTCGTCCTCACCTCCACCCGAGTAAACCCTTCGTTGTACATACTAACCTCTTCAGGGTCAATGTCAGAACCAAATTCGTAACCATCCACGGCTACATTCTTTCCTCTCACCTCGGCAGAAGAAGGGCCGCCGACGTGCCCCGATGGCGATGGATCACTCGACGACATGACCTCAACAGCCTCAGCTCGTTCTTCTCTTTCCCCAGTGGTGTCAGGAAAGTTGGTAATCTCCACATTTTCAGAAAGGGGAAGAATCTCAGTGTCTAAGGACACGATGCCCTCGGACGTAGTTGTGGCCTGATCGTGATTACCCCCTGTTAAGTCTTCTGTTCCTTCCGTCTCGCCGCCAAACTCTATCCTTCGCCTCTTTATTAACAGAGCTGCTTCCTCCTCGCTTGGCCACAACTCGTTCACCAAGCGCAGAACAGGGGAAGTCGGAATCCCCGCTGATGGAGCCGTTGTTCGCGACTAGGTTTGCGTGAAGCCGGTGCTTGGGAAGGAGCCACAGTCTGAGTAGGCCCGCCCACGGCCACAACAAGCAACGACCTTGTAGAAGCACCGGACTAGCGGAAGGCAGGGGTAGGAGATTTCTTCTTCGTTGAAGTCCTCTGACCTGCTGCCAAAGAAATTCAGTTCGAAGGAAAGAAAGAAAAAAGAAACTATGTTAGCGCAGAATCAACGAAGGGCCAAATCAAAGACTCACTAGTGGCCGAGGGCCTACGACCAAACTTCTTATGGAATAACGAGCACTCGTAAATCCCCACAGTGCAGGGCAAAATCTGGCTCACCCAATCCCGAATGTCAGCGACCAAAGTGGGAGGCTCTCTTTCGGCTGCACGAAAGAAGAAGAAGAGCAGTTAGTTCGTCGACAAAACAAAATAAGATGAGAAATCGGTTGATAGAGGTATTTATGAGCAAAGTTCCATACTTCGGGAAATCCGCTGGGATTCGTCACCATGTGATCAGTTTTAACGTAGAAGTGGAAATTGAAACGGCGGTTGGCCCTGTCATCCATATTCACGACCAGTCCTTTGGTCCCACGATGGCGAAGATGCAACATTGTACCTCTGAGGAAATTCAGTGCGAAGAGGTGTAGCAGGTGACGAATCGAAACTCCATGGTTGGCCAACTCCACGTGCTTCGTCACCATTAGAAAGAGTTTGTAGATGTACGGGGAGAGCTGGGACAGGCAGACCTGGTAATATCGGCAGAATTCCTCCGCTAGCGGAATAAGGGGAAGAGAGTAGCCCACCCGAAATGGGTATGCATAAAAGGCACAATACCCAGGACGGTGAACTTGAACTACGTCATTCCCAGCCGGGACCAGGTCGATGTGGGTGGGAATATTATACTTAGCCGTAAGTTTGGCCAAGGCAGTTGTATCCGGTTCAGAAAGTACGGGCTCAGGTTCTTCTGTAGCCGGTTTTGAAAAATCCGACCTAGCTTTATCATTGCGATGAATGATCTCCTCTACGGTCGGAAAGTTATCATCTTCAGCAATGGCAGCAATATCATTTTCATGAGGAGGTATCCTCACTGATAATGACATTGGTTAAGATGAAACACCAGACACATGGGAAGTGGTGACCATCTTTGGTTAATTGTAAGTGTTGAGAATACAGTCTTGAAGGGAAGCAGAAATTGCAAAAATCATTCGAACCAGAGAGGTAAAAACTAAAGGCAAACTGAAACAAGAAAGCAAGAGGGACAAGAAAGGAAGAGTGAAAGTTTAAGAAACTGGAGAATGTAAAGATTGGCTCAAGGGGCTCTCCACCCGTATTTATAAGAGAACGAGCACCCAAATCGAGAACACCAACCGTTAGGTGCACGGGAACCGAAACGGCAGAGGCATGGGAAACGAAGCGGCGCGCTGGGAAGACGCGTAATGATGATGCCTATAGCAGTGATGCCACCCTAAGATGACGTCATAATGAATTGTGGTTCTTGAAGCGTCACGTCACCACCTCGTACAAGCTCCTTTCCATTCAATCTCCTCCATCTGAATTTCCCAAGCACGACCGGCGAAGTCCGCTCAACGAGGTCAACCCAAGGGACGACCTCGATAAACAGTGGGACTAACTGTATGGGTTAAAATCAGATTGAGGATAGAGACGTGCAGAAAGGGACGTGAAGAGCGACTTGCGAACCATTACGAGTGGTGTGGTCGTGGTCGACCAGTAACTGCATGAACCAAACAGCCTAACGACCAGTCATGGTCGAGGTCGAGTAGTTTAGCTTAAAATAACGACTAGTTTTGTACTGGTATCTTAGAAGGAATATTCCGCTGAATATTCTTTCTGATTGTACTTTATGGTTTGTTGGGAATATCCCATATAAATGTAAAGAAAGAACGGGAAAAAATGCATGTAATATTTCATATGATAATAACACTTGTAAAATGATAAACTCTCGGAGAAAATACAAAGAACTACTTTTAGCAGAGATTCAACCTTTTTTGTGAACTGTTTTATTGTCACTTCCACCAAATCCAAGAAAGTGTATAATATTTTCACATACTCGTATCATTCATCATTGTCAGAAGAAGTAATGTTTTACCCTCTTTAATATTGGATGAATCTTTCCTTCTATTTACATTTATTGTCATTTAATATTATTTAATGCTTGATCTTTTTACATATTATTACATTCGGTCACACTTATTATCAACATTTTCATCCAACTATATTACTGTTCGTGTTATCCATCTCAGATCTGAAGTTATAAGCTCTAACTAGGATTGATCCGTTTTAATAACTTATTAATTAATTTAACCAATAATTATTATTTTTTGGTCAAACAAAAATATTGCCGCATCCAATCTTCCTATTATTATCTTTTATGCCACGTACCAAACGAACTTCTATAAATTATAAATAGTTTAACTCAACGGGAAACAAGATGCTACAGATGTACGACATTCCACATCGATAGTGGAAACCAGAGGGTATTTTAGCAGCTAATAACAGTAGAGAGAAAGATCTCAGCAGTCAGCAGCTCAAAGCACGCAGAGGTGAAGTAGTAACATAATAAGCAATTGATAGACCTTTTCAAGAAATTGGACAATTGGTGCGGCAGGATTCAGAAAGTTCCGCTTTCGAGAAATCCTTTAAATTGGTGCGGCAGGATTTTTGTTAAATCAAACAATAAAAATATTATTTAACAATAACAAATAATATAAGTGAACTAAATATTGTATTTATAAAATAATACAGTACGTCATAAAATGATGGATAACAATGATCTAAACTAGCTGTTAGATAATATGGGCGTCAAAATCATGTAATCCGTACAACCCCTCTACATATTCAAGGATTGGATGACTGGTACAATTTCTAATTTCCATTGCGGTGTCAATTTTGACCTGCTTGATATCTGGTTTTCAAGCATTACTCGGCGACTACATAAAGTCATCTCTCATGTATATATAATTTTTTATAAAGTAGTATACTATTAGTATAGCAAAGACTAATGCAGTTCAATTGAACTCATAATTTTTTATATAGAATAAAAATTTATTGAAATTATAAATATAAACTTATAACTTTAAAAATACAATGAGTTCAATATTAAAAAACTTAAAAATTAAATTTTGAATCCGATTCGGTAGTATAGAAATGGTGAAAACGCTGTTTCATAAGGAAAACGTCTACATCATAAACTTGGCCTCTAGAGCAAGTTGTCTGCAGCTTGTGTCCTTTTCTTGTGCATTAATAATATTATATTCTAGAGTACTTGGTACTTCCTCCTATTCACAATAAATAATTTTTTGATTGTTTTCACATAAAGAAGTTTACCTTTTAACATTACTCTTTTGGTCCATAATAAGTGATTTTTTGGCTTCTTTTTTGTGATCCAAAATAAGTTATTTTTTAAGATTTTAAGAATGAATTAATTATTTTTTTCCTACATTAGCCTTGGAGTAAATAATATTGGAGTATGTGTTAAGAGTGTTTATATGAAGAGATAGTTGTAGACAATAAATTGCATCAAGAAAATAAAATCGAGACCGAAAAATATTACAACAATCGTAGTATTTTAGAATATTTGGGTGTACAATCTCTATGAATCCTCTGATTCTTCCTTCCAATAGTAAATAGATTCAAGGGCCTTTGAGCTCGAGCTTGAATCAATGTTTATTTCCATGCACGATGATATGAGATTCAAATAGCACGAACTTTGATTTGAACTCGTACTCCTTGAATCTTGACTTGTTTTTCGTTCTTGAGCTTGAACTTGATTTGTTCTTCGTTCTTGAGCTTGAACTTGATTTGTTCTTCGTTCTTGAGCTTGAACTTGAACTTGATTGCTTGAAGCTTGAAACTTGCAGAGAAATTTGTGGCGTTTGATCCACGAGCTCTCTCTTGCTTCTTGTTACAACTTCTGGTGTCTTCTCTGGGTTATGAAGACCCCTATTTATAGTTGTGAGAGGGAAGAGTTATGATAAGAACAAACTCTTTCTGCCAATCAAATTGAAGTGTGATAATGCCGCATTTGATTGGCCAAAATATGTCACTTGCACACGTGGCATGATTTCACTGGTCCTTTAATTTGACTTGGCATGCCTTGTCATTTTGACACGTGGCATGATGCCATTGGCTCTTCCGTTTGACTTGCCGTGCCCCGTCATTTCACGCGTGGCACCAAACCGGACCTCTGGGAAGATGATATCTTGGGCCTAATGAAGTTGGCTCATCATTTGTAGCCCAACTAAATGGACTAGCCCAATGGATTAAGGCTTATTTATTTAATCTATATATATTGGACTTATAATTTAATATAGACTTATGCCAATATTTTATGAATTTAAGAATCAAGTCCAAATCTTGTATGGACTAAATTCAATAAAATTCATGTGTCTACATATGCCCCTACTTCAAGTTTTGTTGAGTTCTAAATTTGATTAACTATAAAGACTAGGCTTGAAGTAACCATAAATACATTAATCTTGTACCATTGGACGAGGAACTTCCGCACTTGAATAGTTGCATCTTCGCAAAGAAGCCTCTTACACAAGCCAAAAAGTAACACACTTATGTCATCGTTAATAGGGCCATTTAGTCAGTAGTATCACTTGACTTATTTCCCAAATAGGATTATGTCTTATTCCTATTAAAACTGAACACTATGAGATACCTTTATTCGCACTTGGACTTTAGCATCAGATAAGCAATCCTTACACATGATGTTGGACTTTAAGCATTGGGCTTAAAGACTTTAAGCATTAGGCTTAAAAGTCTAAGAGTGT